>JABSTR010002247.1:0-99755 GCA_013339765.2 Haemaphysalis longicornis
TCCTAACGTTTGGGTTTTGGTGTACGGCGCGAATCGGTACCTGGTGCTTCGCGTTTTCTTCGACCATGTTGAAATAAAGCAATTGATTTGACGCCTGTTTCCTAATGCGAGGTACCCAAGTTTTATTTACGCTCGCCGCGAGACATTTTTTTGTCTTCTTCCACGAAAAGGTGCTTTACAAATACGCTCGCTACATGCCAGGAAATTCAAAGGTCTTCGTAATCTTCCCCGAATGTCTCTTCCCAATTCATTCACCGTATAGATGTTTTGCTGAAGTGCGAAAACAGGTGCTCGGCTGTTGGCGCTCAGCTGCTACAGCTAAGGTAAAGTTCTTGTTTGATGTTCAGCGCTTGTCCTCTGTTTTTATTCTCTCCAGTTCTCTCGTGCTCTAGGGAATATGGTATCACAACCATATATTGTTTTACAACCGTGACCAGGTAGGCAAAAGATTCTCTGGCAGGAAATGTGTTTTCACGAATATTCTTTGTTTTCATTCACCACTCACTTTTCAGCTATCTGTGGTCGGAACGTAATTGTAGGAGATTTATTTTGCATGTTCAGAAAAAAACGTTACAAGACGTATATATAAGCATTCTTGAGACCACGCTTGCATCACAGTTGATTTTATGATTGCGTTAGTTCCACTTTTATTCACAGTTATAAGACAAACTTTATTTTGGGGCTTAGGAATTCTCAGCGCCACTAGTCCAAAATATTTCGGAGCCTATGATGATAAATGTACAATAAAGTGTACCAAGGGCAGCATATATAACCAAATGGCACACATGGCAAAATTATTCATTCTCTCTGAAGTCCTACGTTACGTTAGTATTGTTAAATAACGTATAGATGTTATTGTGCAATACCTTTGGGCACGGTCGTAACTTCTTTTGACATACCTAGACCAGGTGGTATTGAAATTGACGCACTCGTGACCATCCAACTTGCGTCAGAGCCCAAGGAATCCTCAATTTCCACGAACAGATTTCTGATCCACAAAAGAGTGCAGCCTCCTAGCCATTGATTTGGTATGTTTATAGATTATTACACTATTTACTTCAATCGCACTTGCTTATAATCCACTTCCCTTAGCCTTTTCGTTTTGTGGAATTCCAAACATCGCGATATATCCACCCAGTCTATATAAAAGAAGATGAAGAAGAGGTTGACTAATATTCGCCTACCGAAATTATCCCTTCTTCGGAAAAGATAAACGCAGTAAGTACTATTCTTTACAACTAAATGCGTATTCACTGGCACACACAATTAGCTGTTTGAGAAATCTTTTGAGTCGGAGAATTTTTTTAAAAAAATCTCCTGAGAACCTGGTGGAACCAGCGAGATTCAGTGGAAAGATTGCACCTCCGGCAGCAACCTAGAGAAAGCACCCGAAATTAATAGAATTTAGTTGAATTATGCAAAATAGTTGTTACATTCTTTATTCTACATGAGTTGCCTGACGAGATATGAGGAAGGCTGAAGTAAGACAACTCGGAATTTGAAAAAGCCTTGTCCAGTACTATAGCATTGATTATGTACCCATTGATCATCTCTCTATAGTATTCATTATCTTTTCCTACACTAATGTGTTGTTTGTTTCCCGTCGTTCTAGGTATCGCTTGATTCGTCGGTGCAGTTCTATTTCAAACCTTCTACAGAGAGTGGGCTTTGCTTTTTAATGACCATTGAGCAAACTTAGGTGGTCGTTATGACCTGTAAAAATAAAACTGCTGCATTTTTCCATTGCCGTTGGCATTGTAGGATGTTGTGAACATATCAATACAGTCGGCAGGTATGCGTGGATTGGCGCGTAACCACGCCGCCAAAATCAGCTATCATTGCAGGGTCTCATTTCTGATACATATAGCCAGAACAACGCTAAGGAACGACGGAAAACAACCGCTAGCACCAACCGCGGTATTATGTATTTCTGCTTCCCTTTTCACGAAGAGAATCCCTTCCAAAGAAACCATCATCCCACTCTCTAGTGACTAGCTACAACTAACCGCAGTATTCATTATCTTGCATTAAACTACTGTAATGGTTATATTTTATATAAACGTTTTTTACAATTGTCCTGTTACACCAACTTATCCAAAGAAACCACATCCATGCCAAAAATACTAGCAGTATCTAAGCAACAATATTGTTTACCCAAAATCACATGGCGCAGGAGCCCTGCTTTACAATGGCAGAGCAACCTCATCCGCATCAACCGGTGGACAAGGCCGAGAGGATCATGGGGCATCGCTTCGTGTGGCTGGGAACCGCCATCGCAGTGGTGATAGTGGTCACCATTGGACTGATCCTCGCGGTGATCGCATTCAATGCAGCTAACCAGAGACTAATGAAATCACAAGCTTGGATCCCCTTCCATTCACAACGTAAGAGGAAGCTTACTACTGTGTACAACGTTGCAGCGTTAGTATCATTTATATCGTGCTTCAGGAAGATAAATTAGATTGTTCACATCTGTCCTCATTACACCCTGTCCGTGCAGAATAACGAACGATTTTGGGATGAGAGGCGGTTGTGCTACTGGCGCAGGCTTTATTTGAATGTTTCAACAAAAATCGTCAAAATATTCTTGGAGATAAAACAGGGTTCTGGTTGCCAGAAACCCTGAAACATAATTTTTTATCTTGTTATTTTCAATCTAGGAAATCAGAAAGCTCTATTAGGATATACAGAGAGGTTCCGATTAAAAACTCGTAATTGCGTGTAATAAATTTGAGCTTCTCTGAGAGGCAACAATGCAAACATTGAAACACTGTAGTACGTCCCTTCTATTTTAACAGCAGCCCAATGCTCTTGCTGTGATATTAGGCGATGATTGCAGGTGGGGAGTTAAGAGGTGTGCCCTATAGGTTAACAAGATGGGCGCGTACGCCTTACACTTGTCACTTGTGCTCCAGTTGGAAACGCGAGGGAGGTACAATTTTATTGCTATAATGTCATGCCACAATTATCGGGCGAACCATTCTGAGCGGCTTCCGAGCAAGGATTCGACCGTTGCCATCTTAAATGGGAAATTTGAACGAGACAATCAGTTGCCTGGCATTTCCTTTGGTTGTGTAGGAATAGATAGTCTTTGTTTCTCTTTATTTTCGTAGCTGACTTATGGGTCCCAATGAAGATTTATTGATAAAAAACAGATCGACGGAGTGTCTGTACTTACTAAAATATGGAATATTTACAATGAGGGGAAGGCCAATGATTCGATAGAGTCAAAACTCGAGAATTTAGGAGGCAAAGAATGGAATCAAGCGAGAATGTACAGCAGCGTTTGGATGTCGATTCATTGAGGCGTTCGTTCTCAGTGGACCTAGTGGGCTGTTCTCATATTGTTTACACGCGCGGTGGCTCAGTGGCTAACGCGTTGTGCTGCTACGCATGAGTTCGCGGGTTCAGTTCCTGGCTGCGTCAGCCACTTTTCTGATGGAGCGAAAAGAAAAACGCCTTGCATACGAGATCTCGGCGCATGTCAAAGATCCCCAGGTGGTCAAAATTTATCCGGAGACCTCCTTACGGCGTGCCTCATCGCCTGCGTTGCGTTGGCGCGTTAAAGCCTACATCAATCAATCCATCAATCTGTTCATATTGTTAGTCAAGATGATGATGAAGATGAATTATCGTCTTTTATTCAGTTTCACTTCGCAAGTCTTCGATTTTTGAGGGAGGACTGTGATACCACGTCAATTTTTGTTTAATTAGCGTACGTTCACGTGGCATCTCTAGGATGGGCAGCATGGCTTTCGAATGCCGGCCAGGAGCGTCGTGCTTGCTCGCGTTGAGTTGCTACGCGGCCTCTTCTCTCTGCGGCTGCGATTCCAAATCGCGCTCCCCCCAGACCAGTTGGGCTCGATATACTATATCAGTTCTTTTATCGCCAGAGCTCACGGCGCATGCCTACGCGTATCCCAACGGGACGCATCCAACAAAACATTAAAAATACGCCCAAGAACACTGCGGCCACTTGCAATGTACATCGTATAAGCTTCCTCCGCAGCGAGTAAGAACCTATATATTCAGTAATAATGGCATGCGTCTGAGGCCAGTGTTTCGTCGTGCTATAAGAAACTTTCATTATTCTCCATGTCTCTGCCCAGTAATATATCTGTTTTGGTGAAAGCAGAACCTATATTCTCTCCTTCCGTGACCACAAAAATGTATAGGGAAGATATACGTTTCTTTTTATAATAAATATGCGAATATTATAAAACTGCCTAGAAATAGGTTTGTCTAGTGGGAAATGCATTTGTTCCTATGATGAGTCTGAGTCATAAAACAGTCTTTCTCACTGTTCAAAAAGCCAAACCCCCTTTACGGCTTAGAATGAAAACACTGACTTATAAATAGAGTGAATGTTCATTTTTTTTTAGTAAGTTACTTAAAACTTATAATTCACCGTTCGTTATCCTCCTGTAAGCTAGTGTGTGTCATTACTTTTAAGAGCTTTATTGAACTGTGTTTAACACAAAAAAAGAGAAAGTTTTACAGCACTTCCACGTTTTTAAATTTTGTGACCTCTACGCCTGTCACATCCATCTTGAAAATTCGTGCGGAATTCATGTCGTTGCACAGTCGTGGAGAGGACCACTTCGGCAGGCAGCGAACGGCATACCGCGACGACATCCAGACTTATCGCTACACTTTTCACACATGTGCGTTCGAAGTTAGGCACGGATTTCAACATGTGAATTGGGACCGCGGAAACTCAGGGTGAAAACCTTGTTTTATTGTCTGAAACCGATCAGAGCTACACAATGGATAGCCATATTTTTTGGTCACTATTCCTGTATTTCTTCATGTTTAAGTAGACGGACATGTACTTTTTACCCTCTTATTACTCAAATCAGATCACAATATCAGATGCTCATGTTGCAACCTGAGTGCTAGTGGCATAAGTGCTCATTGGTTATATAATATCCAGCCAATAAGTTGTACTGTATGTGTTAACCTTGACGTTGAAGTGAGCGAAGTGGCTGCGACTGTTGTGCCTATGAAACGAACATCTATAAAAAGTTTACGTAGAAGACTGTTCAGACGAATACAGATTGGACGAAATAATTCTGCTTTGTTAAAATATTTTTTCACTGAACAGCCCCCCCCCCCTTTTTCCCGTCCACCCCGTGGTCTATTGTCCTCCTGCTACCCGTCTTCCGGTTAGAGTTTTCCTTACCTTCTATCGACACTAATTGTGTCAGCATCAAAATAAAAAAACCTACCATGGCAACATTCTTAAGCGTACCGATAGACCGCAATATATTGACAGAAAAACGGAAGAATAAGACTTTTTTTAGAGAAACCGAAATTTTCTAAATTGTTTCTCTTCTAGACCGGCGTTTTATGCTGACTTTAAGCTGTTGAATGGCTACTTTTAAAAACAAAATAAATATTTTTTCCTAATATTCACTGTAAACAATCATAATATTTAATATTACAGGAGGCCATTCATCTCGGTCCTCCGCCACACCGAGATTATTATTGCCGAAATGAAACCGCTACTGTTTTAAGGTGCTTTTGAAAAAGACACTTCATCGACATTTGAACAAAAACAAATTTAATTCCCTTCGCAGAACGGCGATACTCCTACTTTTTCTATGTCTTCGATCAAGATGCTACGAAAAAGTTGTTGCGATAAACGTCACTCTCTTGATAACTGTAAAAGGCAAAAAGTGCAGGTCGTTCAGGGTTAAATGCAAGCAAATCCTTTACCCGCTCAGCCAATATTATCCACATTTTTATCTGACGTTTGAATGTACGGTTCTGCTCAGGTCCGAAACATCAGAAGCCGACTCACCCAGTGCTGCATCGAAGCGGCTCATGCGGGAAGGCTTGACAATGGCTTCGTGGACAGATGAGGAGGAAACCCATAGTTCTGCTCCGTCTGCCACCTATGTCATAACCACAAACAGCACCGAAGAAGAAAGCGAGGAAGCACAGCCTTGGCAACCGAAGTTCTCCGAAAAAGAGCGAATCCGCAGGCTGAGCGTTCATTATCCAGAAGGGGATGTTACAGACTCGTGCAAATAATAAACGGTAGCGATACACCTCCGGATTCAGTATTTCAAAACAAAGCGGTACCTAGAGTGAGAGCATTGCTTCCGCAGTCTTACATGCATAGGGACGGCCACTTAATCTACCCACTTTGGGTGCATCCCTCAGACAGCTCATCTCGGCCTGTGACAGCGATAGTCCCTTTCACTCCACCACGTCGCCTGTAGAATGTCTTTTTGGCAACGCGCCGGCGGCGGCGTCGGCGGCGGCGGCTCAGTATAAAGCAGCCTCGGCGGAAAGAAAACAGATTCGTTTTAAGATTCATGATCAGCCAGTTCAGATAAATGAGTCAAATTATTTGTCATTTTTCTATACGGGGTGTGGCAAGACAGGCTGTAGTGAGTTATCATAGGGCATACCTTGAATCACGGCAGTGCTCGTCTGGTGGTGTACATGCCCATACTATAGTAAGGAACCCCGCCTCGCGACAGCTTTCGACAGTGGCTTCTCTCAGCACATGAGTGTCCGGTTCCGCACCCACTCGTTTTACAGGTTCATGGTAAAAATACTTCACGAACATCAATGTAAGTTGTAGACTAAATCCGAAAGACAAATCAATGACCGGTTAACTATTGTACGGCCACTCAGGTTTGACGTTCACAGCCGATGTCCACAAGCCTGAAAATTCTTCTCAACTTGACAAACAAATTTTAATGTGCTGTGTTGACATTTCTTCGACAATGAAGCTGCATAATGAAGTTGCAGAATTGAGCCCGGGCGGAGCAGCTGCACAATCTCGGGGTCAGATAGCGGGAAGGGAAGAGATAGGCAACGAGGTTACGTACACGTGTGCGGTAGCCGAGAGCAGGCCGCCACCACAGCGATTAGCGTGCGTCACAAAGAACACCAAGAGGCCATGTGCGCTGCAGGGCCGTGTGCGATGGATGATGACGAGCATCCAGCGGTCGTTACTCGTATAGCGGCGAGCTGAAACAACATCGTGAGGGGAAAATAGATGATGAATTAACATGTATTAGTTGCAAATGTCTGTATAACTTTGCAATACCACACCTCGCCACACATGAATGATGGGCCTAACCAGGGCTTTGAACCTTTCGCTGCTAACACAAAGAAAGCTAAACCAAATAACTTTTGTATACAGTATAAAGAGATTTAACTCTTGTCTCCGTAGTGCTTTGGTGTGGACCGATAAATGCTTACTGGTATCGAGGGGGAAGTAGTGTGCTCTCTAAGAAGCGGAGGAATGTGTTGTTTACCGTTATTTTGTGGTGTACTTTATCAAGCCATTTTTCGTTGAGCGTGCCTACCGCTCTTGGTTAAAAATGTTTAGGTCGGGATGAGCCGGAAAAGCGGAAAGAAAGAACAAAAATATCAAAGCCAAAAACTTGTTCCTACATAAAACTGCAGTGCTTCTTTCATTTGGCGCCGTCGGTCTGGGAACAAAAAATCACGTCTTCCTTCGAAACTTTTGTTAGCACCAGAGGACTCCTTTCTTGATACAATCTTTTCGTGCCGTCCCGACAGACCCTGTTGTGTGAATGTTTCAATATGTATTAGCTACCATTTCCATACCTAAATAGATACCTGCAGTAGCGAAATACCCGCCTCACCAGCCCACCTGCATTCCCCCCACAGTAAAACAAAAAACGACACAAAAAGAAGAAGAAAAAGAACTGGGAGAGCTTTAACCCACAGCTAATTCTCATTCCTCGAATTGCTTTGATTGCTCAAACGTAGGGCCTCAATGCCGTACGATCAGGGTAAGTAGCGAGATGAATGAGGCTCTGTGCGAATGGGATCTGTTTGGGTAATGTGGCGTCTCTGTTATGCATCAAGACCCCGAGTGCTGCCCCCGTATTCCGGCGCAAATATTTCGTGGGAGATGGTAGCTAGATTTTTCGTTATCTTGGCGTATTTTCCTACACTTTACTCGGAAGAACAGCTGCTTTGATTCGTAGCCAACGTCTTTTTGTCTTCGGATATCTAAAATGTGGGCGGCGTGTGTACATGTTGGGATGCGCACGTTTTTTTTTTGCGCGCCCTAGTGTGACACTTGTTCTACTTCTAATAATCAATTTGCATAGACAACTGAAAACTGTTTCTGGGGTGAGTGCGCTTTTTTCTTCACCACTTTGTACCTGTTCTATAGACATTCAAACAAAAAACAATGTTTCTGAAAAAACGTAGCCTTTAGGGCAGACTATATATATACTAACACAGTTGAGAAACGTTTAGGGCGAAATTTTTTTGGCTGGACTCCATCGCCTCGTGGTGGACATCCTCATTATGTGCAGAAAATCGCAAACTTCAACGAAGTACCTAGTAGTGCTACCATGAAAAATGGTCCCTTCTATGATGTTTGTATCCCGTAGGATGAAGGTTTTCGACTTTCAATTTATTGTACGTCGCCAACGGCTATCTCTTTGGCATTCGGCAGAATAGCAAAATGTGGGCGGGAAAAACTGCCTGAGCGTTTTCTAAACAACGCCGCGAGCGACAAAGGCGGCACACATTGCTTAATGGCACAGGATAAGCCCTACACTTATCGTGCATTTCGTTCATTTTTCTCGGCATAAAAAAAGGTACATACATATTCTGTGTGTAATTTACTTCACGTTTTGGGCTTTTCTACTAAAGTTGAGGTAGCTATATTCACCAAAATTCATTTGTTAGGATAAGTTGTCCGTTTAGTACCCAAATATGGCGTATCAAATAATAAAAGTTTATGTAGCAAAATCAACAGTTCTGTGCACAATTTCAATTCTAGTACAGTAGGTGGGAGAAGATAGGTAAATAACAGGGAAAAAAATCAGCTGATTCCCCTGGAAGATACAGGATATAAAACACCTATGTAACAAAAACCTCATTTTTTGTAATTTTGTTACAGTAAAACAAGAGGGGGAAAAAATACTTTTATCCAAAAATACCAGTAGAGACATACACTTTAAAAGCACCACCTTCGTAATCACATTCGAAGCGATTCCTCTCTATTTTCTGTCTGTCACCTATCCTTCCTTTCCTTTGTTGTGCACTAATCGTACCGCTCTGTTTGCAAAACATTTTCGCTCGTAATCAACTTGAACGTGTACGTCAAAACGTGAACGTCAAAAAAATTACATCTAGACATGCGGTTTGTAAGAAAAAAATATTCAACTTGTGCTGAGTGATATTTCGCGAATACTCCAGCACTACATTGTGTAGTTGGCTTTGCAAATAATCGTATGTTAGCACTGCGGATGGTCAGAATTTTCTACTCACAAACACGATATCTTCTGAAACGGCCCATATCATTGGATTTTTATCTTGGCACAGGGTGTTCGGACAGCTGCGTAAATTACAGTGGGATAGGAAGATGGACACAACATTTGGCCAGTAGGTTTTATGGCTAACGGGAAAATGAACACACAGGGACCTCCATATTTGGAAGAAGTTAAAATACCTTCGTCAGCCAAAAGGACCCAGAGTACTACATATAAAGTTTGACAGACTAGACTTATATGTAATGCCATTTGTTAAGTATGGTGTCGGGAATGCATAGGTTACGATCATTAGAGAGGTACTGTTTCCAGAGCAAGGTAGCGCCTAATGAATCAGCATTGGAAATAATCTCTATAGTATTTCACAAACAGCGTACGTTTTTGTGGTCGAACTTTTTTAACGAAAACACCACCAATTTTACACGGACTGATCTGTACCTATAAGGGCCTGGTTTTGCCATACGCCCAGAGCAAGCGATTTTTGCTCTTACTGCAGCTTAAGTTCAGCTGGAAACATACTATGATATCATCAAAATAAATACTTGGGCTAAATATATACAAACAACTTAAACCCAGCTTCGGAAATCCACCTAATTTTGTAAGAATCTTATTCAGGGTTCATGCGCGCTTCTTAGTCGAACGCAACCCAACTTTATAAGGACATCGACAGGACAGAAATCAACCACTCTCATTACTGCATGTAAGGGGACATTTTTGGAAATATTACCACTCTTTTTTAGCCTTTAATGAACCGTTTCATTAACACACCACCGAATTGCGTGACAAAGAAAAATAATTTCACCCAGTTATTCGTCACGGCATTGGCTATGACAGTATCAATTGGTGGTATCGAGGAGATAAATGAAATCGCCACTACAGTAGTAGAAAACTCGGATGCAAGTCACGTCACCCTCGGAATGATGTAGCAGTCATTTACGCCATTATATCAACGTCATAAAAAATGATATCCAAGACACCTTAAGCGCGTCACACATGTAGGAGTTCGCCCAAGAAATGACCGAGCTTGCGGTAAACCAGCAGTAATGCTGATCTAAAGGAGGCTGTGACAGGAAAGATTCCGACGGGAACCAGTACAGCATGCACAAACACTGAACACAAATTTCATTGGTGGAAAGTTCCAGACAGCTATGATTAGTTTGATTGCGCTCGATCAGGTGAAATGTTACATGTTTGATACGTAGACTGAGCGCATCATACTGATGCGAAAGAGCAGGCTCTTATCCCTTGTAATTCCATGTTCGGTTACGTGTAATCGGACGTACTAAGTATTGGATATAAGGGGTTTCATACGAATCTATGGTGCGCTGTTTATCAGCGCGTCTTAAGGGTAAGTAGAATAACGCCAATATCACCAGCGGTGCTTGTCATCAGTGGAATGACGCCGCATTGGGCGAATAGCAGCCGCTTGCGTAGATTACACGGGTCTTGCGAAGGGGCCTGCGGAGTTGAAAAACCAATATAATAAGTCACATAAAGCAGGTTACGAAGGGTACAATCACAAAAAGTAATTTTGGACCAATGCAAACCACAGTATTGCGTTTCAGACGCAGACCGAGCGTTGGTTAGGGCGTTTCGAGGAGTCAGTGGTGGCGATAGCGGCCGGCATCATCGCCGTCCGCTAACCGAATGAGCGAATGAAGCAGTGAAGGTAAAAAGACCACGGAAAAGCGCATCTAGAGAAAGAGAGGAGCGGAGTGAGGAATGGGTGGGTATGGAGCCTTTACTCTCACTGCATGCGTCTCACCCTTTCAGCATGCGTCGCTGCGGTGCCTCCAAGGAACACCGTCGTACATGATTGAGACTCTCTTTGAACGGTCCCGTGCCGCCGTTATTAGGTCAACGTGCTGAACTTGTAATTGTTTTCTTTTCGCACAAGCCCCAGCAACCGAATTACATAAGGGAACTGAAGCTTTGTGAGTGACCCAGCTGCGGCAAAAAAGGTAGTGCGATCTTGCTGCAGCAACCGGCTCCTTCCGAGTGCCAGTTACCAAAAATGGAGTCGCCAAGGTATACACGTCTCCACCCTGTACGGCGGAATCGCGTTACTCGAAGCCCCCTATAGGGACCGGGCAGCTGGACGGGTGGCGCCACGACTCGGCGCTCCCCTCGTCAGTGGAATGAGCCGGTGCATTGGCTACACAGCCGCCCGTTGTTTTTGTCGTGTTTGCTTCGGTGCTTTGAATGTTGTGGCGCAGTGTGGGCGGACATATGAGATGAAATGAAGTCTAGACAGATGTGTTGGGTTCTTAGATACAGTAACGACTACGTAAACTTGTAGGACGCTTTTAAACTTGCGTATCGGCTGCAATGGCATGAGCGCTTTTTGCAGCGATCTGCGCTTGGCTCCACCCGTTCTGAGTACGGATAAAACAACTATTATCATTATTCATTTCTTCTTAAATGCACTAACGGCTACGCAAACTTATTGGATGCTTCTAAGGTTGGGAATAGGCTACATTGACATGAGCGCATTTTGCAGCGCTCTGCGCCTGGCTCCGCGCGATCTGAGTAGGAATAAAACTATTAGGAAGATTAGTATTCATTTCTACAACTTTAAATTATCGTCACTGGTTTCAATGACTACGGTTTCCACGCCAGCCTTAGCGCTGGGATTTCTCGATACGTGTGCTTTGAAGATTAAGGCACTTGCGTACGAGATAGAGAAATGGAGAAATTGCGTACGAGCCGTAGAAATGTTGCGGTAGTTTACACTTTCTGTAACCGTGAGCTTTGTGCCATCGGTTTCGGTGAGAGACACTGTGACAGCATGGGAGCCTGAAAGCCGAAACGGAACTCCTACGTTTGTGGTGGTCATTTTATCAAGAGCAAAAGTTGTTCACCCACCCAACAGCCCAAGTCACAAACCATCCCTCCTCCTCTTCCCGTTTTACCACCTGCGTGGAATAAAGGCTGGCATCGATAGTTAAAAAAAGTGTGCAGTGTTAATGTCAGCCGGTGTTTTTTAATGCCTATGTATTCTTTACAGAGTACCTAAAAATCATGTAATGACTTGTGAAGACACCAAAAACGCGCGATTAGTTGCCTAGAAATATGGGTGCATCAGCCCAAGTCCTCCAGCACAGACACATTTCGACGCGGTGGAAAAAGGTTAGATTTGGAGAGGGGTGCATGGAAGTTCAAACTTAAACAGAAAAATCATCTAGCACTCCGTATAATGATTACGATGGTTGAACGCAAAGCTTTCTTCGTACGAAATGGAATGGGAAACGGTCAAAGTCAATGACGCTGGGATCAAAAGACCAAACTTCGTGCTGGTCAAATTCGAAGCTCAGCTACTCAAAGTTTAAATCCAGAAGGCAACTAAGGAAGCCCATACGATAAAGCTTTGCGATAAACCATCATCGTCGTTAGACGGAGTGCATAATTTTTCAAGCGTAGGCGGCAGCTTGTTATTTGACCGCAGCATACAGTTGTGAAGCTGAGAACGGGTTTCGGGCACCCTCCTGTCTCGCGTCCTTCAGCCACGGAGGAATTGGTTTTTGAAAAACCATTTACCATCTAGCCAGCAACCATTGCAATTCTTGTAAAGCAATGCTTCTCCACGACAAGTAATAACGTTTTAGTATCATGCGGTATTTATTCTATCAACGATTCCCGATGACTGTAGTAAGAGCATTTCTGTGAAATTAAACACGTTTCAGCCGTATGTAATGAAGTCACGGAAGCGTCGTCCATCACAATTTCTGTTTGAGGTAAATCTTAGAAGGCACCCCCAACTTTGTCTTCGCTTGTGCACGACGTCGACGCCGTTTCGTCATCAACTGCCAAAGGCCAGCGCCGCAGCATTGCGGGATCGGTTGCACACACCGGCTTTGTGGGAGCATTTAGCTGCAATATACTCCTTCGATACGCGAAACTGCATGCAGGCATGAAAAAATTCCGCGAAGGAACGGACTTTCACTTCCAGCTTGACTTCCAGCTTGGCGCATTGAGTGTCGTCTGCTATTGTAAATACTGAGTATGGGCGTAAATCACACACATGGCATGCCTCGTAAAGGTCACATCCACGCTCAAGATTTACCGATTTCAAAAAAGTCCTTGTGGTTATGTACATCTTAACGGTAACTTTTGAGCACTCGATACGGAGACACAGAAAAAGATGACACGAAGACAAATGCGCAAAAGTTACCGTTGAGATGTCAAACCAACTCGTCCGCCTTTCCGTGTGGTTATTTACACTTTGCTAGCTGTACCGCAGATAAACGACACCAGAAAGCCATGCATAATAACGCTGCGCTGACCGCTACCGGCATTGCACTGACGAGCGGTTCGCCACGGGCGGCGCTGTTCGCTGAAGCGTCGGTGGTGCCATACAACGGCCGCCCGGTCCCTATAGAGTTTCCCAGTATCGCCTAGTGTTGAAAGTGTCGCTGCATCCCGCGCCGCCATAGAAATTGTGGGTACGGTGGGAATCGGATTGGCCGCAAGTGGCTATTGCAAAGGACTATAGACTGGGCTTCTCGGCTGTGAAGTGTTTCTGAGTTCTGTTTTCGGAATGATTTTCTGTTTTCGGATGGCACTCTCAGGCATAAAATGACTATCACAGATGTGAGTAAATAACAGCGTGATTAGCACATAACGCATGTGCTCGCGTTAGCGGGTAGTTTTATAAAAGATCAAGGCGTGACCATATGCAGCGACGGCGACAGACGACGCGCAAACGTAACTGAAAAGGTACAACAGAGTGTTCTGGGCAACAGCGACAAGCGATAAAAATATTACTCTGCCGCCAAGTCCTCTGTCGCCGTCGCTCTTCGTTACAGTTCACTCTATCGGCGCTTCTGCTCGCTCGTGCGCTGCTGCTGGCCGGCCAAAAGCGAGCGACGGGTCTGGGGGCCTGTGTATAAATTTATACTCCTAATAAATGTATATGTATGTGTATTTATGTGTAAAAATATATACTCGCCACGTCTGCGCGCAATGCAAGAGAAAGGCAGCTTGAGCGTTGACAACATAACCAATGATCTTCCGCGGTGGCGTCTCCCCATGAAGCGGGGCAGTTGGTGTAACTGATATGGGTGAGATTTTTTGGTTCTAGTATATAAAGAATGTATACGCAAGGTAGTTTTTTACGCAATAAGTTCAGAGCAACCAGTGTTCGCGTACATATTACATTTACTTACATGATTTCTGATTTGAGGCGCATCGTGACATATAAAGTTTTAATTTATGCCCAGATTTGTACAATTTTAGAAAGAAGCATTTTCCGTATGACTATACTGAATAAAAAAGCAACACGCCCCACAAGAACGGCCTAATTTGCACGTGTAAAACGCGAAAGATTTAACCAAGGACGAAGGAAGAAGACAAGGACAAGCGCAACTTCCAACTAGCGTTTATTTTGACGAAGCTCAGGGCGCGGGGTTGATTCCCGGCCATGGCAGCTGCTTTTCTAACGGAAGCGAAAATTTAAAATGCTTGTGTGTTTGAAATTTCGGCGTACGTTTAAGATACCCAGGTGGTCAAAAGCTTTCCACTACTGTGCGCCTAACCGCCTGTGTAGCGTCGATTCAGTTAGCCAAAAATCAATCAGTAAGCATTTATTCGTAAAAATGCCCATATATTACACACAAAATGCGCACATCAGCGAAAAATACGACTCCGCAGCCTATATAAACATCCCTTAGGCAACAAAATGGCAATATGTTCTGACATAGCTCGGGTTCTTAAGAACAGATAACAACTAGGAAACAATCGACAACTGTGTCAAACCCGGTACCACACACAAAAAATAAAAAGAAACAAGGCAGAGAAATCAGGGTGCCACCGTTTGGAATTATGCGGGGAAGATACGCAATTTATTTGGCCGATAAAGCCATTGACGGCATACTTAAGCAAGTGTGACGAAGGCAAGGCATCTAAAAAATCCGAATGGTTTCTCTTGGGACCTGGTTTTTTTTTGCTTTGTTACCGATGAAGTCTCATTAAAGAGAAACGTGCTTTCATATTCCCCGCAATGTGCACTGAGTTCCAGTGTATATATAAAAATGCATTACTTGTGAGCTGTGTTCCTACCCCGTTGGGAGAGTTTTTCCGTTCGATTTCTCGGAGAAATAGGTGAGGTCTACAGCTTGGCAATCCTCCTTGACAAATCGTCAATGCGAGCGTTGAGTGGATAGCAGTTCTAAGATGAGGCTTTAAACTGACCAAATAAAGCTAGCTCTTCTCAAGGCAACAGCACTACCATACATCGGTGACTATGTTAATGTAGCGATTTTAGATTTTTCAGTTGAACATCTCTAGTAAGATGGTGATATATGGTGCCAGGTATACCGAACTTGTGACCCCCAGGTACGCCCCGATGTGTTTTTTAGGCCGTTAATTTATCTTCAACATCCTTCTGTGTGCAACAGAACATGTGTTGATGAAACAGCATTCGTAACAAGCTAGAAAAAATCAGGCACCTGCGAGTCGCCCTGCTCGGCCCTTCCGAGTGCAGCCGAACCGCTTTAGATGCTGACGTTTTGGAAGGCGTCCCACTTCTCCCTGGCTTGTTCCTCTCCCACACGCTTGCTTTCGTGCTGCTGCCTCCTGGTGTGCTCTTGCGCTCCCCCTCTGCCCGTTTGTGGGGGGGGGGGGGGGTGGAAACACACATATTCTTTATTTGCAAAGAATCGCGGGCTTTCTTCTATTTTCTCGTCTTTTGCAGGCCTTCTTGCAGTGGCTTGAATTCGGTCAGCCACACGTCGTACTGAACAAAAAGCTGCAGCCTCAGAAAAGATTGTCGCGACGTTTTAAGACATGTCACCCAATTGGAGGCGAATTTTCTTATCTTCGTCGTCACCCATTCATCCTATACGACTCCCCAACAAGACACATTTAGGGCTGCAATATAACTTGCGTAGCGCTTCACAGAAACGTATGTCCCGTGGAGTTTCCAACAGGTTAACGTGAGGAGTACCGCCAGATATTTCAAAGATTGGCCAAGGTTTCGTTGGTATGGGATTCACGCCGAGTCACCAATGTAAGATGGGGGCGCAAACGCTACCTCTTACCAGAGAAAAGAACGCCTTTATGATTTTAACCATCTATGTTTACTCAGGTTGCGTATAATAATGGTGATAGTGGA
The DNA here is from genome assembly GCA_013339765.2 of Haemaphysalis longicornis. NCBI lineage: Eukaryota > Metazoa > Arthropoda > Arachnida > Ixodida > Ixodidae > Haemaphysalis > Haemaphysalis longicornis. The sequence goes on from JABSTR010002247.1 coordinate 16,390, forward strand.
AACTAAGCCATCTTCACACTCTGTGCCACCTGCGGTAAGAACATCAACTAAACTACACATCACAACATCCCCTGCTCTCAAAAGGGAGCTGCACTCCATCACTAAGATGTCTCATAACGGGCAAACCAGGCAGGCTTCCGTCCGGTTTTTGGTGGATCGCCGCGGAGCCTTACCTTCAGCCCTTGCCTCAATCATAGCACCCAACACAGTCATGATACACTCACATCTGTAACGTCTACGCTCGATGCAGCGCCACTTGCATTTGGCCCTGCCGTTCCCTCTGCCTGGCAGGGATGATAGGTTTCTGGAACATCTTGGGAGTTCGGGGCCTGTGCTGCTGGGTAGGAGATTGTACCAGGGGAGCCGCAGGTTCTAGCAGGATCCCAAGCTACAGCGTATGGAATCAGAAGATGGAGATTCCAAGTGCGACCGACGCTCGCCTCGTACGTTTCCTCGTGCTGGCGCCAGATAAGGGGGACAAAAGGTAGATATGATGGGGAACCCTTTGGAACATGTCACGGAGCTTAATGAACAATATCGTTCTACATTCCATGATGAAACTTTGGCTGCTATCCGTCGAAAAATTTTTTGATTGTTCCCAAGCTGTTTCCGAGTACCCCTTTGCTTGCGCTTAGTGCAATATAGCTTAGTTTCCACCATCATCATTAGTAACTAAACCAAGGTTATGTATGGTGTGTGACGACATTATTGGCTCATTTCTCCGTGGTTACGAGGTAGAATTAGTGTTCCTCTCTAGCGTCTGTGTGTGGCGAGCATTGGACACGAAAATTTCTTGACCCCTTTGTGTGTTTTAGACACGCATGCCAGGCTACTGGCATCTGTTCGGCAACCGACTCAACTGCATTGAGTAAGCCAATGTCAACCATACTCAATGGTTAGTGTGAGAATTGCAAAGTCAAATACAGGCCCCGTAGCTTTAGGATTTAGTTTCAAGTACTCGATTTACAATGACGTGTTAGCTGTATTCTGCTTTCCACACCCAGTGTTGCTGAACATGGATGCCAGCTGCTGCATCAAATCTAGTTAGAGATTTTGCTGGTCTTTCAAATCGTTTCGCGGCCACCGTAACGTTTCCACACAACAATGCTAAGGCTAGAAAAGGGCGCCATCACACACCAAAGGGATCAATTCAGGTAAATGGTTTTTAGTATATATGGAAATGGTATTTAGGCATCTTTGTTTTGATAATTTGGGGAAGAGAGTACATGATAAATATGTTAAGTGCTTGAAATGAACATACTGCGTTGAGCGTTGAGAGAAAACCCGTCAATTCCTAGGCAAGCCTATAGAAAAGTTTAGTTGAAATTAAATACACATACTTTACCTAACAAAGCCCCTATGCCCTCGTATGTTGTAGTCAGTGTAATAGCGGGCACTTACCGAGCAGATGCGGCTGCATTGTAGCATACCGTCATGCAGCCATTGATCGCTGGGGACCGATTCAGAAATCTAGGATGCTCGAGCTTTGTTCAGAAACACGTATGGTCGAAGCCAGAACAATACTCGAAGTATCATCGTCAGGCCTCTTTCTTTAACGCATTTTATTCTTTATTACTGGACTTAAGAAACAATAGCGCAACAAATGGGGTAAAGGAACACTGCAACCGGGCGGGCGCTAATTTCACACTGACTTTTATTTGAAGAAACAAAGGTTTATAAACACATGGGAAAGGAAATTACACCGCGTGCAGTTAGATCATGATGCTTTGTTCTTATTCCATCGAAAAGGCTACCTTCTTAAGTGCAAGTACCACAGATAGGGTACTAATGCACTTGTCGCTGGCCCTTGTGTTATGGAAAGCTTCCAGTATCTCCCTCTCAGGCTTGAAACTGGAACGTGCAAGAAACTTCGTGTCATTTAGCAACGGTTTCCAATTGCAGCGCTTGCAATGGTCCACCAATTTCCCCCCATCAACATTATTAACAGCTGCCGTGCCCTTTCGTTGTAGCACCGGCCCGTTTGCCCAATATAAACACGTTTGCAGACCAGTGGGATTTCACTCACCACATTCCTCGTACATTTTGTGTACTGCACTGTGGGTTTTTTATAGCAAGGGGTTGGCTTCGCATTCGTCAACATCAAACATATCTTGGCCAATTTGCAAGGTGCACTGAAAACTATGTTGACGTTGTGCCTTTGAGGTAACCTTCTTAAGGTTGTGCGATACCCTGTGTCATTACGGAATTACATGCACACTTTTTCTGTCAACAGGTTTTTCTTTGTTCACGTTATCCTTTCTTAGTTTCTGCAGAATCGTGTCCTTGGGTTTTCTTGGTGCCTTCTGTCCTTCATAAAGACACGTAAAAACGGTGTACAAAATAAGAAACTCCGAGAAGGGGTGTCAAGTACAGAACTACGACTGGCTGTGGGTCTTGTGCAACAAAGGAAACGACTAGAGCGCGGGCGGAAGGGAGTTTGCTTGTTCTAAGAAAGTGGCACGTCAAGTGTGCGTGTTTTTACGGCAGAGGATAAGAATAGACCTTACGAAGCGGCAACAGCGGGAGACTCATTCCACCGGAGTGACTGTCTTTGGCGACCTTGCTCTTTCAGATGACATGAAGAGGCTCCTTTTAAAGTGTCCAAAGTTCGTGAAGGCTGAAGCAGCTGGCACGACGTAAGGTTTGCAACGCCGCCTTCGAGTACGTGAATATAGCCCATTCTGCTGGTGGCTGACGAAGAATGTAGCGCAGGGCTTGTTTAACTGCATGGAGCTCGGCAGACGCGGATGAGGTTGTTCGTTCCAGGCGGTAGGACAAGGCTTTGCCGGTCGACGAAATGAAGACACCGGAAGAACTACCGTGAGGCGTAGTTGAGCCGTCAGTAAAAATGTGGGCCATATTTAAGTCACGTACCTGCACCATCTCGCCTACGTCGCCGGTCACCGAGTGACCCTACAATGCATGCCTGCACATTGCGGCATTCTCGGCAACGAGAAAGCGGATGAGGCAGCTCGCAGAGGCCTATAGCAACGAAATGTAAGAAAGATTTTTTTCACAAAACACGAGGCCGCAGGCGCTAGCGAAGGAACTTGCCTTAGAGGAGCGAAACCGCCTCTGGTCTTGTCCTGAAACTCGGCACCCTTTCCTGCACCATATAGACCCTGGACTCAGAATGAGGCTACCAGAGCGGATTCCACGTAAGCTTGAAACCCTTTACCACCGGTTGCGTCTCAACGCAGCGCTCACGAACTCTTACCGCCATCGCCTCGGTCTAACTGCAAATACCTATTGCGATAATTGTGGATTGCCCGAAACAGTAGAGCACGTCCTTCTAGGGTGTCCGGCATACATCCAAGAAAGAAATCACCTCGCAGAAAGATTGAGTGCCTCAACAACGCATCTATATCTTTGAAAGGTCTCCTTGGACCCTGGCCCTGTCCATCGTCCCAGAGAAAAGTGTTGGTTGCCTTATTTGACTATTTACACGGAATCGGCGTCGCAGAGACAATTTAGAACTGTACCTGTGAGATCGTGTGGACTTTTTACCTCACCACGCAAAACTTATTGTTCACTTTTTCTTTTAACCTCTTCTTTTTCCCCTTTCTTCTGCCCTACTTCTTTTATGGCCTTTACTCCTTCTGCCGATCCCCGCAGAGTAGCATGTAGGCGGGAATATGCCGACAAACCTCTCTGCTTTCATCTAATAAAGAGCTCTCTCTCTCTCTCTCTCTCTCTCTCTCTCTCTCTCTCTCTCTCTCTCTCTCTCTCTCTCTTTCCAAAGTTCGGCTATGAGCCTCCTAGGAAGAAGCACCAGATGCTTGCTACAGTTGGGTAATTGGGGGAACGCGCTCGTGAGGCTGAAGGGAACCGAGCTACCAGCGACGCCGTGGACACTCTGCTACGAACCGTGAGTTCAAAAGCTCCCCGCTACCCTCCCAGGCAGCAGAGGCGGAAAGCCCATGGTCCCCATTGGCTTCCGAGCTATCGGCCACTCATCGGTAACTCGGCTGAACGATTGATCGAGCGCCAAGCAAACGGCGACCGGAAGTAACGTCCCACCGAGAGCCCATCGGAGGCCGAGCTTCAGCTGACGGATAAACGCGCATTTTTTTCACGCGCTTGCCGATCGCGTAGCGTGTCTGAACACGACATTAAGAGCGGGTGAACAGGCCACAACGCAGGAAAAAGTAGTTACCCAAAGAGCCACAGCACCGGGACATGAAACAAAGCGTACTTACGCTAAAATACTGCGTATTCAAAAGAGCGTGAGAGATAGTGTTACACATTCAGTAGGAATAGGTCATTTGTGCGTCCTAACGCAACGGTGTCCTTCGGGCTACTTGAGCGCTGTGCCTTCGCGCGTTCTCTTTCTCCGTGGTGGGGCTGGTGGACGGACGCGTTGCTTTGACGTCTCCGTCTCTTTTGTGGTATTCAAACCGCCGTAGTACTCCGGTACGTGTCTGTGAGGTGCGTTTTGGTGTCGGTGGCTGTGTTTGAAGTATACCTGACTGGTGGAATAACATCGTTTGCCTGCTGCGGCCGCCGCTGAAAACGTAAGCCACCATTTCATTTTTCCTTGCGCGGTACGGGAGAGCTCGCGCTCTTTCCCGCCAAAACTTCAGCTGTCGTTTATAACAACTGGCGCTCGTGAGTGCTGCTTAGCGTTGTTGGTTCTTGCGAAGAATTAAGTGGTCACATACATGTGCTTCCATTTGTGTGACGCCAGTTCTAGCTATCCTTTTTCCGGCTTTGTGTTTTCCGAACAAGCGGCCGTGCTCCCATTGCAGGTTCACGACGTTCAGCATGCGTTGAAGCAAGACTCGTGTGCAGTATAAGAGTTGCGGATGTATTAAGCTGGCTTCATTAAACTCTAGCTATAAATGAAGCTTTTGTTTCAATATTTTCTTGGGCAACGTAAAGATATTATCGAGTGACAAGGTAATTACACTGCCGCTTGGGCTTCTCCGTCGGTTCCGTTCGCATCTGGCCGTCTGACGAGGCAGAAGTGAGCGATGGCGACAGAAACACCGTAACCAGTTTAATACCTAATCAGTTTGTAGCGTCGCTTTATTGTCGTTTTATTTGGTTACCCATTAAAATATAACGCATTCAAAAGTCACAAGGTTTCTATTCAATTTCCAAGTTGGCATAGATGTATTCCGAAAAAACAAACGTGAACGTTCGTGCATTCCTAACCCATTGTGTAGTGCGTTGCCTTGTAGTCTCTGGTCCCGCGTTGTTAGAAAACAAACCTTACGCCGTAAAACGTTTACGGCACGACATTTCAGTCGCGATTAATTGTTTATGTGGCTACAGTAGCCACAACAAAATTTCAGGGAACCACTGGCGTGTTGCTTTGTCTATTGGACTTTTTTCATATTACCTTGGGCGACTGCAATAAGAGTGAAACCCAGTTTTGTTGAAATTCCCGACTGTTTTCTCAAAAACCAGCCAAGACTGCTACCGTAAAACGCAGTATTGAAAATGGAATAGTGCAGTGCGTTTTATTTTTCATAGCGAGTGTTAACAAGCTAGAATTTCGGGTTAATATTTTCACCGGACATGTTGTAAGACTGGTGCTAGGTGCTGTATTTAGTAAGCAGCGTGCATTTAACAGTTATAGTGAACTATTTTTTTTACTTATTACAGCGCTACGACGTAAAGGTGTTTCCCGTGGACAAGTGGCAGATGCAGCAGAGACAAGCTTTCCTGGGCTATTCTACAATACGGCTGTTCAACAGCATATTGTGACCTTGGCAAGTCGGCGAATTACCTGGGATGAGGGTGTCGCTTTCATTTACCTGAATTCTTGTTTTGATGCATCTCAAGCAGTTGAACGAAGCATAATCGCTTCGCGCTTCCTAAGCAGCGCTTTTTTTAATTTTTCTTGTCTATTGTATTTGTGTTTGCTTTCGTATTTGTGTTCGATTTTTGCCACTGTTAAGCCAGGTTACTCGTAAATTTCATGTGCATAATAAAAAAAACTCCACAGAGGTGTTGCTCTATTGTTTTTGGTATGTCACGTAATTGCTTCGAAAAGTTGATGCAGTTTATTGCGCCTCGCGGTCCGATTTCAGTCCGATACAGGCCATTGTACAGGACAATATTTAACGATTGCGCAATAAAAAATAATGCACACTTGTTAAATAATTCCTGTATAGGGGCATGTATAAAGCACAAATCGGGCCGCGAGGCAAAAATAGGCATTGGTTATAAGGACTGGCCACCAAGCCAAAAATATGCAGGAAAATAGCGTGGGGTACACCCATAGGCATTATCATGGCGACATACTTTGCCAAGTGTTGTCCAATATTGGCCTTCCAGAGCTTGGCCAATTGTTGGCTTGTCACCTTTCCCAAGCACCAGCCAATAATGGCGGCCGAGGTATTGCCAAGCTTGGACACATTGGTCCATGAATATTTGCTATGCTTTATCTTGGCAATTTATCCTTCTTGGGCTGCTCTCTTGAAGATAACTATATTCCGCGGCAATATAACCTCATCGCTGTACAGGCTAACAAAGAAAATGGCTTCGTTATCCTATCGAAACGTGCCTACCATGAGATTGAGAAGAATTTCAAAGCTGTACCTTTTGACCCGAAGAAGCAGAAAGCGGACGTTATCAACTTCTTGACAATTTAAACCTAAACTCCCTTCCAAAAACGACAAAGAAGGCAGAGATAGGTGTTTTGGAAGTTTTCTTCTCCGGCAAGACCCACAAGCCTGAGTGTCCATTTCGGGCAATAGTCGAAGAGAAGAAGACTTGGGAGGAGATAGTTGGACAGTACCTTCAGCGCCATTTACGTCAATTGCCTCCGGGTGACCCGTACCTAGTGCGGAGTTCAGCGGAAGTTGTGCAGACTTTGACGGAGGGGAACTGGAATGGTGTGTACGCTTTTTCTCTAGACATAGAAGACCTTTACTATGCGATCCCCCATCAAGGCCTGTTCAGTGCTATTAGGATAAGATCACCGAATTCGGCGAGCTACGGTTCAACTCTGCTACGGGATCCACAGCGACCTGTTTCTCGAACGTTTGGACTTTTACCTTAGGTCTACCGTCATTACTTTCGATGAACAACATTATGCCAAAGCAAGGGTATCTGCATTGGGTCGGCGCTTGCCCCGTTCTGTCACATATTTTTCTTAGCGCCTTTGATAAACGTGTTCAAGGCAGTCTGGATGAGACAGGAGCTGTTACGGTGATGAGATACGTCGATGACTACTTGGTAGTTGTCAACGATGTGCCGCAGTCGAGGTTAGAGCCTACCGTAGATAAGGTCATCGATATGTTTAAAACCGTGTCTGACGCCATCAAATTCACCTGCGAGCGGCCGATTGATATGAGCATTCAATTCTTAAAGTGAAGCGCACGTTTCGAAACAAACATATGTTGGGAGTACCGGTCACGCTTGAGGAAGCAGTTAATTTCGTGCAGCACCGCCCATTCTAAAATCCAGAGTGGAGTAGCTTTGTCCAGCAATGGTTAAATTAGTCTGGCATAATGGCAGCAATGGGAGCAGTTACACTTGAGTTTACCCAACTGGTCGAACCGCATCCGCTCACTGACTAGCCAGAGTCATTATTAATAACTACAGTGAGTCTGACTAGACAGTGAGCGGAAGCGATTTTTCCGTTTGGGTAAAATCAAGATAGACTGATCATTTGCAGTGGCGAAACGACACCAGCGAGGATTGCTGTACTGGATGGGAGCAGTCTGTCTTGATTTTAAATGCATAGCATTTTAGTTACTCACAATGTCACGCGGCGTTGGCGTGCCTTGTCGTAGTCCGCATGCGCGCCTTGTCGTAGTCCGCAGGCGCGCCTTGTCGTAGTCCGCAGCCAGGCCACTAGACTGTAAACGAAATAACAGTTTCCGGCGCCCGGTTTCGAACCCGTGACGCCGCGTGCGGAACGCAAGGTGCCCGGCGCACTACCGACCGAGCCACGAAACCGACACAGACTTCGATGCACCACCCCACCGAACGCGCCTTATATCCTTCACTCATTTCTCGTTTGTTTCGAAAGCGCCACAAGTTGTCCCGCGCCTCCAAAAGATGGCGACACGGGTCCCGCGATCGAGAGATACGACTTGCCGGCGCACCCCCTCGGAAATGCTGTGCATTTGATCGTGCCCCTCGCGAGGGGGATGTCTTTTTACCCAAACGGCCAAACCGCTTCCGCTTACTGACTAGCCAGATTCACTGTTAATTATTAACAATGGGTCTAGCTAGTCAGTGAGCGGAAGCGGTTTGGCCGGTTGGGTAAAAAGCAAGGCAGACAGCTCGCATCCACTACAGCAATCCTCACTGGCGTCGTTTTGCAAATGCAAAAGTATCAGTATGTCTTGATTTTACCCAAGCGGACGAACCGCTTCCGGTCATGCACTAGCGAGAGTCCCTGTAATTACTAATAACGACTCTGGCTAGTCAGTGAGTGTAAGCAGTTCGGTCGGTAAGTAAAATCATCTCTGACTGCTCCTATCGCCCCCGTCATGCGAAACTAATTAACCATTTCGCCTAGTCGTGCCTAAAGGAAGTTCTAGGCAAGTCCTGTGTTAACAATGTGCAAAACAGCTTCAACAATCAAGTAACAAGGCTCAGCAAAGCTGGATTTCCGTAGTAGAACATGATTTCAAGTGTTTGTGACACGCTTCTGCAGAAACTAAGAAACAATTAAGGCTGAAAGTTGGGCTAGTTGGTGTTGACTTAGATACATATTACCAGCGAAAAAACAGACAGGGACGAGGAAAGAAGCAGACGGGACACTCGCTAGACTTCAACTGAAAAGTTTACACAAGAAACACGTAATATATGAAAATGCCAACAGACAAGGATGATAGACCTTGCAAGTGATAAAAACAAACAAAAGAGATAAAACCGTCCACAATCTTAAATGCGTACGACCCACACAACCAAATTACATCCCGCGCATGCGGCCTTGCAAAAAATTCAGCTCTTTTGCCGTCAGAGCGATGGAAGGCTTACTGATACAGTTATCTGCCTCCTTTTGAATATAGAAAGCCTCAGAAATTTCGCGCTTTACTTGGTCGCGCCCGCTATCTAAGACACGTGTAGCGCCAAATGCTTGGCCGACCATTGTAAGCGGTGTCCTGATTGTGTTCCAGCATTTGGCGCTACACGTGTCTTAGATAGCGGGCGCGACCAAGTAAAGCGCGAAATTTCTGAGGCTTTCTATATTCAAAAGGAGGCAGATAACTGTATCAGTAAGCCTTCCATCGCTCTGACGGCAAAAGAGCTGAATTTTTTGCAAGGCCGCATGCGCGGGATGTAATTTGGTTGTGTGGGTCGTACCAAGGCGAAGCCAACCCCTTGCTCTAAAAAACACACAGTGCAGTACACAAAATGTACGACGAGTGTGGTGTGTGAACTCCCACTGGACTGCAAACGTGTTTATATCAGCACACTGGCCGGTGCTACCATGCAAGGGCACGGGAACACAATGGGATTTTAATAATGTTGCTGGGGGAAATTGGCGGACCATTGCAAGCGCTGCAAGTGCAAGCCGTTGCTAAATGACACTAAGTTTATTGCACGTTCCAGTAACAAGCTTGAGAGGGAGGTACTGGAAGATTTTCATATCACGAGGGCCGCAAACAACGTGCGTTAGTACCACATCTGTGGCACTTGTAGTTAAGGAGGTAGCCTTTCTGATGCAATAAGAAAAAATCACCATGACCTAACTGCATATGGGGTAACTCCCTTTCCCATGTATTTATAAACTTTTGTTTCTTCAACTAAAAGTCAGTTGGAAGTTAGCGCCTGTCTGTTTGCAGTGTTCCTTCATCCCGTTTGTTGCGCTATTTTTTATTAGAGTTTACCAACTCGCCCACATCAAGGTCCTATTGTTTATTACTGACTTCGTCACTCCCCTTCTATAATATACATTTATGCTAACGTGAGGAGGTCGTTAGTGGAGCGTTATGAAGTGCCACGTGGCATCAAAGTCATTTTACTTCGAACAGCGGGCGCCGTTAAACTACGTAGATTTCGAAGCATCAAGGTAGGCTTAATGTCAGTCTAGGAAATATTGTGATTTCTAGTGAACATAAATCTATTTTTCACAGATGTTCTTAGTTTTTTACTGGACACCAACCAATTGGACACCAACACCATCAGAGTTTTCAAGTTGACTATAAGCTTTTCAAAACCTCTCAATTAAGCGGTCTGCGCAAAAACTGAATTCAAACGCTTCAAAAAAGCCTGAGCAAACTCTAATTGATTTACACATAAAGTTTATTTATCCATCATTAAAAATATAAAACTTGAATGTGTCGCATTTGCCCTTCATCTTATGGTTGACGGAAACTTCAGCGGCAGCTTGGGTGTGCGAGTTGCCCTATCTTTTCCCAGCGAGCCTTGTGTATTAAAAAGTTCGTATACATTACGACCATCAATACAAAACAAATCACGATCAGGGCAATCGCAATCCAAGCGAGATTTGGCGGCTTCGGCGCTGGTGTAGTGGAGTCGTCTGTGACGAAGCGGCGGTCCCATATTGAGAGTTGGTGGGTGGCCGGCGTCATCGTGCCTCGCTGGGGAGAATACAGCTTCAACGAGTTCGTAGCTTGTTGCCCAGCTCCTGGTTCAAAAGCGGAGCTGATCTGTCTGCTCACAGTCGGCTTACGTGTCCCGAATTGTGCTACTTGCCGGGATCTTTGCCTAGGAAAGTGTGGACCTCTTGTGGCGTGATTTCTTCGTCAAAATCACGGACGCTGCATGGCTGGTTGTTGCTTCTTGTGCTAGTGCTCGTGCTCATCCCCGAGTGAAGGTTTTTCCGAAGAAAATCGGAGTGGTTCGACGGACGCCAGGTGTGCAACAAAATCAGAGCGAATATCTGAAATATTACCAGTTTGCTTGAAGCTCTTGCTTGTCCTCTCGAACGCCTTGACAACAGAGCTCCCACGACGCCAATTTTGCACAATGCCATCGTTGTCGGCTGTCTTGAATATCCTGCTGCCGAGACGGCCATCCTTCCTGCTCCTCCGCTTTTTCTTCGGTTCTGCCAGTGGCTCTAGTTTTGGCGACAGCATCGCTGACGTCGTCGAAAGCATCAATCAGCTGGGGGGGAACGAAGGACTGGAGAATTTCCCGATTTAGGCTCGAGAACAGGGATGCCAATGGCGGAGGTCTTCTGCACATTTATACGGGCTTCGTGCAGCGTGCCTGGGACGTTCCTGTCTGGGTCTGACAGGAACAGCAGCTTTGGCATAGCGGCAGAATGGGCTTCCTTGACCAAAACCCGTGCCGAAGCTTCTTCATTCTCTTTCGGGAAACCCCAGACTTCCCATCTAGATACGTATTACTGTTCGACAATTACCTAAAATATGTTGTCATTCTCCTGTAGCAACGTAAAACCTACCTTTCTATTATATTACTCTCTAAGTAAAAACAAATAGTTAGCTACGCCATATATTTTTTAAACTGCAGCTTAAACTACAATTTTTATTTTTGACTACTGATTGTGGACGGGTTGCTCTTATTCAAGCTTTTCGGTGGTCTGTAGAAAGAAATTACTAAGAGCTAGAGCAGCATTTTCTTGTTCATGCAGCATAATAAATGATATAGTCTCTAAAACACAGGCACATAATATGTTTGTGGTTTTGTATGCTTGCGTAAATTTATCTTCACCCCCTGCCATGGTACGTGGTATAGTACGCAATTGCCGAATGCAGGGTTTTGAAAATTTTACATCAATATTTTTCACAATGTCGTTGAGGTTCTAGGTCTTCAAAAAGTTGTATTTCTGATTATTCGCAGGTTGGTTAGGGATAGTCACAAGGGATTGCCTTATATTAGCTTGCTAGCTTAGGCGCTTTCATCATCATCTGCAAAATTTAAAGCTAAGCTGTAGTGCCCTCACTTATGTCGGTGTACACCAATCGGCCCTGCAGGAAAGCCAACTTTTTCTTACGACAATGGTGAATACCGTGGGTGCAGTTAAAGAAAAATAAACTCCTCCCGTGTACAGAATAGAACGTACGTCTCTGGCTTTATGAAGCCGGCGTTTATATGATCGCTCCAATTCAACACAATCGAATAAAACGCCACTCAGAAGGTACCGATTCGCATCGCGCATCCCAAACCCAAACTTTAATCCTACGAAGTGCACACGGCCGTAGAGTGATATGGGGACGTTAATTTCGCAAGTCCATCTAGGGTAAACAGCGTTAAGAAAAGCGTTCTATAACTGAGATGAATAGGTGACTACTAAACTAGGTTAGGGAGAACAAGACTGAAATCAATTGAAGACGGTGAGGGTGGCTAAAACAGAGGGCCACGATGAAGAGCAAGAGTTTATTCAAAAATAAATAAGGCGGCTGGTATTTAGGACCATGTGTAAAACAATGGGTGGTATGAGATTAGTTTTTAAGAAGTAAGCGTCTGAAAAGAAGATTTTAAATTTAAGCTCAACCGTAAACATGGCATCGTCTCCTCAAAAGTATGACGAACATTAGGAAATATCTTGTGTGTAAAGTTACCTGAAATATTTGGGCCGTGCAATGTCGCATTCTTTGCATTAAGTGACGATGTGTATTATGGATAGGCTCTACTCACTCCTACTACACATAGGTCTTGGAGATCCATGAGGAGGTGCAAGTGTGTTACGTGGGTGTGGCCTATCCACAATCTAGCTAAAGTATATTCCGTGTATCTGTTAAGTGAATCAGTAATGTATCGGCCCAAGAATGGCTTTATTACGCCTCGTTTGGTGTCGGTTTTTTGCTTCTGTCTGCTAGCCATGTTTTACGGAGTTGTAGAATGTGCAGTTTGTGCTCTGTGGAAGCTAGTGTTGTTATTTTTAGTGTGTGTCGGAGTGCAGCTGCGGCGGCCCTTTCAACCGCCAGCTCATTTCTGCAGATGCCACACTGGCTTGGCACCCGTCCCACTGTCACTTAAAGGTTTCAGGAATAGGATAACATAATAATTTGAAAACAAGATTAACCATGTTCTTTCTCGTATACTTTCCTAGTGACAATGTACGGATAACGCTCAGCGAATCTATATAAGTAACGAATGTTGGAACATGATATTAAACTAGGTGACTTACTTTTGTAGGTAAGTTGCGCTTGTTGTGAACACTGAGACGGACACGAAAAAAAAAACGTAGACTTTCAGGACAAAGACAGCGCACTAATAACTGATTCATTCGGAACAATACAAAAACCTCTATATAGAACAACATGGACTGGAACAAAGTTTCGATATATGGGGAAGGGAACTCAGACTGGTGAAATATGCACATAAAAAGATAGCGATGGTAGAAGGCGGTCCACGGCTTCTATACAATCGGAAAGCAGATTTATCAGAGCTTCGAACTCCGAGGTCCAGAGGTCACCATCGGGAGGATCGTAAACGAAGCATAGTGTCATTAGCCTATTGAAAGTTATGGTACGAATGGCAACAGCGTCAAGTACGCTACAACATTGTAGCCATCTCTGTAGCGCGTACAGTCAAGTTTTTACTCAGCGCCCTTATATGGGCCTCTATTCATTTTTAATTTTTATTCTTTTTTATTTTTTATCTTTTGTCTCCTACTTCTCTTCTTCCACCTCCTCCTTTGTTTCCTTCTCCCCCTGCCCCGCAGAGTAGCATGTCGGCAAATTCATGCTGGCAAACCTCTCTGCTTTTTGTGTAATAAAGAGTCTCTCTCTCTCTCTCTCTCTTGACAGTCTGTAATTGGATAGTGCGACACGCCAACGATTGGCAGGTGATGATCGCAACACCCCCCAGATGGTGTAGCACCACCATTACACTCCTTCCTAATACTATACAACTATTCATGAAATTGGTATGTTTGGAATTAAAAGGTGTTTTTTCAAGACATTTGATACTTGGATGATTGGAGTGCAGTATCTGGTACACAGCCTCAAGATTTTTAGGCCTCCACAGTTTCATTGAGTTATGTTTTTACTTCAAATTATTTATGACGGTGATGAAGATGATGACTTTGTTTATATGGCTCGAAGCCGACTAAGGGCAAAGAGCGACAAAGAAATATTCCTTGACGTGGACAAAGGGATAGTAAACGTGAAACATGTAAATATATTATACATGAAATGACATAATTGACCAGATTTAGACGAAATCCCCAAGGTGGAGTAAGTTTCTGTGAAGGAAGGTTTGACAACTGCGAAAGTCTTCAATTGCGAAGTTTCTGAGAAAGCTGTATAGCTTTCCTTTGTAGCCGTATGGCTGCATTTAGGTGGATGTCAAACTTTCCTTCACAGAAACTTACTCCACCTTAGGGATTTCCCCTTAATCTCGTCGATTAGCACCTGTCCTTCACTTTGAGTTGTTGATCAATTCGTTTCGCGCTACTAACGACTAGCCTCCTGGTTAGCTCAGTTGGTAGAGCGACTGCTCCGGTTAAGCAGTGGTCCCGGGTTCGAATCCTGGACTAGGACGAATTTTTCTTCAACTGCGAAGTTTCTGAGAAAGCTTTATAGCTTTCCTTTGTAGCCGTATGGCTGAATTTAGGTGGATGTCAAACTTTCCTTCACATGAAATTACATAAAAGACAATTTATATGATTGATGTAAAGGGCCACGTTGTGAACATGCATGGTAAGTAATTTATTTATTTATTTATTTATTCAAAATACCTTACAGGCCCGGGGGCATTGGGTAAGGGGGCAAAAACAGCAGATAAACAAAAAATAACAAGAGAAATTATACAAAAACTAGATATGTAATACAGCAACACATCAGTGAAACAAGAAAAAAAGAACATGATAACAGCTAGCAAGAGTGGCAAGACAATAAGAACAAGCAATAATAACATCTAGTGTGGTAGCCGCAACCGCAAAAAAAATAGAAAGAAAAAGGAAAACATCATGGTGCTAACAGAAAGGAATGCCAGCGTTCCTGTTTGGTGGTTTCACATGTAAAAATGCTTGTGCAGCTGATGACGGAATGTTTCTGGGTTAGTCAGCGATACGATATTATCAGGCAGATCATTCCACAACCGGATAGCACGTGGGAGAGCAGATGAATTAAAAGAGTTTGTGGTGCCGTAGATTCTGGTGAAGCTGCGTTGATTAAATAATCTGCGTGATGTGGAAAGAGGGGTTACAGTGGATAATGGGGAGGGTCTGGCACGAATAATGTATTTGTGGAACATGCATAGAAGCGCGATTTGCCGTCGGATATGCAATGGTTCTAGTGAAAGATTGTTTTATTTTTGTTATGCTTGAACTGAAGTCATATGATTTGGATATAAACCGGGCTGCGCGATTTTGTACGGCTTCTAGTTTGTCAACTAAATAATTTTGATAGGGGGACCAAACTGAGGACGTGAATTCTAGTTGTGGTAATACAAATGTTTTATAGGCTAGTTGACGAATGTTAGACGGAGAAGCATGCAAATTTCGGCGTAAGTATCCTAATGATCGTGAGGCTTTAGCACATATGGCGTTAATGTGGGTGGACCATGAAAGATTTGCCGTTAGGAGCACGCCTAGGTATTTATATGTTAGTGCCTCAGAAACTAAATGGTTGTTCAGGAAATACGAAAAGTTAGAGTTATTGTGTTTTCGGCTAAAGGATATTTTCTGGCATTTAGTTAAGTTTAAAGACATTTGCCATGTGTTACACCAATCGCAGATAAGGTTTAGGTCTTTTTGAAGCGTTACGTGGTCAGTGGGGTCATTTATTTTCCGGTAAATTATGCAGTCGTCAGCAAAAAGGCGCATGCAAGATGTGACGCGTGAAGGCAAATCATTAATAAATATTAAGAAGAGTAGGGGACCGAGAACGCTGCCTTGAGGCACACCCGAAGTGACTGGGGACAGCGGCGACGTATAATCATTTACTACCGTGAACTGTTCCCGCATAAAAAGAAAGTTACGAAGCCAAGATAATGTTAAAGAATCTAGTCGAAGGGCGGACAATTTAGAGATTAAACGGCAATGGGCGACACGATCAAAAGCTTTAGAAAAATCAAGAAAAATGGTCAGTTTGCAAGTTATTGTCCATGTTATTGTGCAAGTCAGTGGTAAATTCAAATAACTGCGTGTCACAAGAAAAACCTTTTCTGAAGCCGTGCTGGTTATCAAAGAAAAAGTTATTGGTTTCGAGGTGAGAGTAAATGTTAGAAGCGATAATATGTTCAAGCAATTTGCAACATATGCACGTTAGTGAAATAGGACGGTAGTTGTCGGGTGAATTTTTATTCCCAGATTTATGTATTGGCACAATTTTAGCCGTTTTCCAGTCGCTCGGCAACTGTCCGGATGATAAGGACTGCAAGAAGATGTGGTACAAAATCTTACTTGAAATAGACTTGGTATTTTTTAGTATTTTCGAATTAATATTATCAACTCCTGCGGAGGTAGATAGTTTAAGGTTATTTATAAGACATTCAATTCCTTCGGCAGTTATGGCAATTGGTTGCATGTATGGACAGTCTAGGTCATCAAAACAAGGAACGCTGGAATAATCTTCTCTAGTGAATACTGATAAAAAAAATGTGTTAAATACTATGGGGCAGTCACTTTCAGGAATGGGAATGTGCTCATCATCGTGTAATACAATCTTGTTAGTATCGCGCGGGGGGGATATTTCTTGCCAAAATTTTCTGGGGTTAGTTTTTAGGATAGAAGGTAGGTCATTTGAGAAGTATTTATTTTTAGCAGTAGATATGGCCAACGAGTAATTTTGCAGACACTCTTTGTACTTCTGCCAGGCCTCCTTAGTACCCGAGCCTCGGGCGCTTTTGTATAAGCGTTTCTTCTTGTTTCTTTGTGCATGAAGAGATCTACTGAACCATGGGTTAGCTCTATCATTTGAGATGGATATGAGTGGCACGTATTTCTTAACCAAAGTAGATATTTTATTTCGAAAAAGCGACCAGTTAGTATCAATCGAGCGACTTTCAAAGGAGGGCATTAGTTCTGTAGTATAGAATATCTCCAGCTCTTTGTTCATTTCATTGTAATTCGCCTTGTTATAGTCGTAAATTTTTTTTACATTGAATCCGGGAGGTGGTAATGGTAAGTTAAGTGTTATAATGAGCATGTTATGATCACTGAAACCATCTCTATTCAAGACAGAGTCAACGCTTTCAGGAGCACTTGTAAATACTAAATCTAAAATGTGGGATCCTCGGGTGGGTTCATTAACTACTTGGAAGAGATTGAAATCTAAAGTAATATTGATTAGTTCTAAAGAATCGCGACAGGACGATGATAGATGAACCCAGTCAATGTCCGGGAAATTGAAATCGCCCAAGAGATACGTTTCATCGGCAGCACATAACATAGCCACACTCGTGCGCAAGTCATTGAGAAAGGAAAACGGAGAATTAGGAGGGCGGTAGCAAACACCTATTAGTATTTTAGTGGCACCCATTAAACAAGCAACCCATATGATTTCGACGGCAGAGTCAAATGACACAAGGTATGAAGAAATGGTTTTCTTAACCGCTAGCAAAACGCCACCACCTCTTTTGTTAGTCCTATCATTACGATATATGTTATATGCTTTGTTATCAGGGAGAATTTCGCTATCGTTTATGTCAGGATTCAGCCACGTCTCTGTTAGGGCAAGGATGTCGGCATTAGTATCGTCTAAGAAGGAACAGACTTGGTTACGTTTATGCAGTAGGCTCCGAATATTGGTAAAAGCAATTGATAGTGACGAACCTGAGCGAGGTGACAGAGGCCGATTAGCAACTTGAGGGCGCGTGGCCCCTTCTAGCTATCTTTTACATAGGACGACGGTGTCTGTTTCATTGTCGTAGAAGTACGTTTTTTTATCAATGTGCAGTTTGTCAACAGTCAGCTTGAAAGGTTTGTCTAGATCTCGGGCAAACGATACTAATTTCCTTCTAGCTAACCGAGTAGAAAAGGAAAAGTCTTCACCGATAGCGAAATCTGTGTTTTTAGTTTGTGAGCAGCACCCAGTATGTTATTCTTGTCTTTGAATGAGGTGAATTTCGCAATTATTGGCCGGTTTTTTTCTGTCGTGAACTTGCCTAATCTATGTACACGTTCGAATTGAGCACACGTTGTAGGAATTTGAAGCTTTTGAGAACAAAAAGTGATTATTTTTTCCTCAGATCCCGCCCAATCTTCTTTTTCGTCATCCTCAATTCCAAAAAACAGCAAGTTAGACCTTCGCATGCGATTCTCAGCATCGTCACACCTAGATGTTATCGTTTGAAGCTGGGTAGCGATAGTTTTTAAAGCATTGTCACTTGGAGGGGCAGCGGTAGCACTTGACGAAGAAGCGTTTGGTCCGAGCGCAGCAATTTGCGTTGTTAGTGCCTTAATTTCGTTTCTTGTAACCTCCTGGTTATCCTTGACGATCTTTAGGTCAGCGAGTACAGCCCCAAGCCCAGTTTCCAGCTTGCGTATTGCTGCTAACGCGGAATCAAACGCCTCTGCCTCCGCTTTGCTCATCGGACCGGGGTTGGCTTCCACGTCCCCCGATAGCATCAAGAGCAGATTTGACAGAACAGATGGCAAATGATACAAAAAAAAAGTTACATGCTTTTTCACATCAAGCAACTCTGGTGGGCACGACACCACTAACAAACAACGATTGCTACTCTTTACGCAAGCAGCAGAGTTCCGGTAACTAACCTGGAATAACAGCACGGGTGAGCGAACCATCGTCGAAACGGTGTCGTGCCCAAGGTGGATGGCCGCTGAGTGCTCCTTATATTCCGCTCCTCCGGTGACGACAGCAGCGGTGACGTATCCCCGTTGCCAGACGCAAGACACAGCTGCATCCAACGTTGGCGGCGGGAGCTGGGATGCATTCCAGGGCCGAAATTGGTGACCGGTAGCGGCGAGCTCCGATCCATGCGGCCAAGGACGGGAGGTCCAGAGCAGAAAGGCCTGGAATAACAGCACGGGTGAGCGAACCATCGTCGAAACGGTGTCGTGCCCCTTAGGTGTAAAATCTTGATATCGCTATGAAATTTAACGTGTGCTTGTGGGTAATTATGGGGTAATCCCCTAAAAAGTGAGATTGCTGTAGTGGCCTGTGTTACCTGTAAAGTTGTGAGAAGTGGTTGTGTCATGTTTTTTATAGTGCATTCCATTGTATGAGGATGGGGATCACGTCTAGGCCATATACTTACCTGCTACAGAAAGGTCTTGGAGATCCAGTGAGCAGGTCGGTGTGTGTAGCACGTGTTTACCCTCTCTGTAATCCAGCCAAGGTGACTTTTGTGTATCAATTGCGCATGTCAGTGTGGTATTCTCCCAATTGTCACTCTATCACGTGCAACTTGTGGTCTCTCTGCTTACTCCAGTGGGTTTGCCTTGCTTTGGGAATTTTTTGTCTGATGTGGGGCTTGATGTCATTGTAGGGTACACTTGTTATGTTGACACTGTTTTGGAGTGCAACTGTAGCCGCCATTTTATCTGCGCCCTCATTACTGGCGATCGCCGAGTGACCTGGTACCGAGCAAGCACCACATCAAGTTTTTTGCATATACAGACATAATGGCATTAAATACAAGATATAGCGCATTGTTTTTGGCAGACGTTGGAGACGCAAAAGCACAAACAACACTTTGGGAATCTCTATAGATAATGAATTTTGCACTGCCACTTTGAAAGTAATGGTTAACAACAAAAAGTATACCATAGGCCCCAGCCGTAAAGATACTAGTATTACTATTCAGTTTTTTATTGAAATTAAAGCCGCGTCCACTCGCAGCACAGGCCACAGAGGTGACAGTTTTGGAGGTGTGTGTATAAATTTCAGCACACGTGTATTTCTTCTTGAAATACAAGAATTGATGCAGGATTGCACATGTGGGCACTCTGTTTCTCTCTATGTGTGTAAAATATATGTCGCATTTTACTGGGCGGATATTCCATGGTGCTATAAAATCTGTTACAGAAGTTTTGATGGGATGCAAAATGGATACAGCATCCTCCGTCACTTCCTTTTTTACTCTCTAAGAGAACGGCACAGAGAACGATGGACAATTTATCTGGTGATGTGATTTAGATGTATCACGAAAACCTGACTTAAAAGGATGGTGAGGCATTGATGACATTTTAAAAGGAGAAAACATTTTTGTGTAAGCTCGCTCACGTCGTAGGTTCAATTTAATACGCTCCACATAGAGACTTTCCATCGGGCAGGTGCGGAAGGTGCCGCATGCCAGCCGAAGGCCTAAATGGAGCACTGCGTCCAGCATACTGAGGGATGTTTTACTTGCTGAACCATAGACAATACTGCCACAATCCAACCGTGAACCTATTAAGCTAGTAGTAACACGTAAAAGATGTTTTTCAGCCACATACAAAGTGTGTAATAGAACCCTTAGGATAGTCATTGCACTGAAGCATATCTGTTTCAGTTTGATATGTGGGATGAATGAGTTTTCTTTCAAGGACAACACTTTGAAACTTGGTTCATTTTTTACTAATATTGACACACCATTGAGTTTGACGTCTGGATTCGGCCGAATGCCACGCCTCTTAGCTAACAAAGCACAAACACGCTTTACCGAACTAAATTTGAAACTGTTTCTCTCTGACCACCCAGCTAGCTTGTCAACCCCGAGTGGACCTGGCGCTCGCAGATAGTTTACAAGGATTAAAGGATTGTTTTACGTTGTCTACGGAGATTGAGAGGAACAATTGCTTTCTGATAAATTCATTTTCACACTAAACAAAGTGCAACTACGCCATTTTCCTGCACATTAACCTAGAGAGTGCAGTTCCAACTATTACACGAAAGGTTTTTTCAGACATATATATTACTGTGAACAATTTGGGCAAACAAAGAAAAATATGTCCATATTTTTAGAAAGAAATTGTGTTAATGGCTCCCAGACAAATCATGCACTAGTCGAGTTTAATTTAGAAGAACAACGAAAACACCTTTTTGGAGCGTGCTGGCGGTACGAGCAGTGTTCGACATTCTACACAGCTCTGCATTCAAGAATGCGCTGCTACAGTTCTTTGCACGAACTTCCCCCCAACGTGTTATCACATACACATTGACGGTCCCTATACTGAGAGGACGCGAATATTTTATGGTTGTCTTATAAAGACATTGAAAACTGTTCAGTGTAAATTGCCAAGCCTGCTTTTCAGAAAAGGTACCGCAAGCAAATTCCGGTTAAAATTGGCAATAGCACAATCAGAACATTCGACAGGAAGGCAGATCACGCACGGTTCATGAGCTGAGTTCGGCAGCACTTGCGGCTAATGTTATGAATTCTGAATGGCTGCATGGCGGTGACATTGCCCCAATATGTGACCGTCTGTCGAGAGAGGCGTTGTACCTTCTACAAGGTGTCCGCACTCCGGTCGCACAAAGAATGATAACAGGCTTGTAACAGTGTCATGTAGCAGAAACATATTTACATGAATTAAGCAGGCTGTTCGGAATCATACTTCCAATGAGCATACGTTAGAATGATGGTTTCGTTAACTTTCTGATGTTACTGGAGCTTCTGTATTGTGAATAAATCCGCCTTGCAGCATGCCGTGATGTCAACAAGCAATTTTCCACCGCTCTAACATGCCCAGTATATTCTTATGAGCCACTTGAAGCACAAGTTGGCAACTCTAGGCGACAGTCATTCTTTTGCGTTGGTGCTCCGTAAGATTCGTAGCGGTCAGAAACCAAATCCGGAACTTTTTACTAGTGCCGTAATGAGTTTTGTATAGTTCTTCACCTCTTTGTTTGAACACTTGTGAAATTTCAGTGAAGTGATTCTTTCGTAGCTTGTTGTCCACCTCATACATTTGTTGTCAATGGCCGGGTTACTTAGAGTCACACTGACAAATACTTGACAATGTCCAGTGTTTTATTCACCCTGTACTCGTGCACAGATATACCGGCTGTTACATCGAATATACTTCGAGATTTCTCTGGTATCATAAAACGTTGTACGGGCTCCATACCTTTCCACATAACCATGCATAGACTGGAAACGCGCGCCATCACACATAAAGGCATCAATTCATGGATTACTTTTGAAACATGTCTGTATACGGATATTAAGAATCTTTGTTGACATAGTTTAGGAAAACGAGTGCCCCAGAAATATTTTAACAGTTACGATTAACAGTTGTTATTGCCATGTTTACTGCGTTGACGGAAAACCCGTCAATGCAGATAAAGCGCAGGATAAAGAAAGCTTAGTTTAAGATAAACACACATACTCAAGCTAACAAAGACACCTGAGCATGATATAATGTAGCGAGTATAATAGCGTCAACTTCCCTAGCAGATGCGGCTGTACAGTGGCATGCCTTCATGCAGTCATTAATCGTTGTTGAGTGATGTACTAATAGAAAATACTGGAGCTGAATTGAGAAATTGGAGTGGCCGAAGCCAGAACAACCTTCGAAGTACTTCATCATGCTTCTTTGTTTGGCATTTTCTTATTTATTACTTCCGCTTGGCCAATTTTTATTGTAAGATATATATGTAGTAGTAACAGGAGGTAGTCTTTACCGGAAGCCTCACGACGTGTCACGTGGCGTCAAGCCCATTCTACGTCAAACAGCGGGTAAGCGCTCACGGCACTGAGTTAGCACCACGTACAGCAAAATGTCACTCTGGAAAATATTCTTTTTTCTAATGAACATCACACCTACATTTGACAGATGTATCAAGTTAAAAACGTTTTCCCTCCGTGATCTGCAAAAAAACAATTCAAACCTTTCACAAAAGTATGACCACAGTTTGATTGATGAAAATTTCAAATTCTATTTTTAATAATCATTCAAAAACACAACAATAGAGCGTATCACAGTTGCCCTTCACCTTATCGTTGACGGCATTTTCAGGGTCAGGTTGGATATACGCGATACGTCCAATCCTTGTCCCAGGGAGCGTTGTGTATAAACAATTTTGTATAATCGTAGACCGTCAATAAAAAACAAATAATTGCCAATGCAATTCAAGTCCAATCCAGATTTGGCCGCTTTGGCGCTCGTGCACCGGATTCGTCAGGGACGACGCGACGGTCCTATATCGAGGGTCTGTGGTTGGCTGGCGTCATCGTACTTCATTAGGTTGAGAAGACAGACGTACCGAGTTGATCACTTATTGCCCAGCAACGTTTTCACCTGTGAATAAAGTGCATACACTCACGGTCGACTTACGGGTCCCTGATCGCGTCACTTGTCCGTATTCCTCGTGTTTGAAGGCATGGACATTTGATAGGGTAATCTCTTCTCCAAAAGCACTGGCGTTGCATGACTCAGTGTTGCTTCTTGTAAAGTGATCTTTCTCGTAAGCGAGTGAAGGTTTTCAAAGGGAAGAGAGTGGTTCTGTGGATGCCAGGTGGAAAGCAAAATCAGTGCCAGTATTTGAATCATGACCTGCGTATGGGAACCTCTTGCTCGCCCTCGAAGTTGTTTTGACAACACAGCTCAGATAATCCAAGCTTTCGTTAAGGTCTTTGTTTTCCGCTGTCTTGAACATCCTGCTGGTGCGCGGCACATCCGTGCTACTACAACACTCTTTTCTTTTTTGTTATTCCAGTGGCTCTATTTTTGTGACAGCATCAGTCACGTCGTTGAAAGCGTCAAACAGTGGCAGTGAATAGAGGACTGGAGAAATTTCAGTTTCGGCTAGACAACGGGGTGTCTTTAGCGGAGGTGTTCCGCACGTTTATATGGGTTTCCTCCAGCGTGCCTGGGACCTTTCTGCCAGGGTCTGACAGGAACAGCAGCATTTACATAGTAGCAGAATAGGCTACTTTGACCAACGCCCTCACCGAACCTTCTTAGTCCTTTTCGGCAAACACCACACTTCGCATCCTTAGACATATTACCGTACGCCAATTAGATAGAATATGTTATTATTTTCGTGTAGCAACGTAAAACACACCTTTCGATACAATTAAATTTTCAATGCCGTAAAATAATTGGTCAGCTGGGGCATTTATTTTGGAAACTTCCACATAAACTGCATTTCGATTGTGGACCAATAATTTGTTGCCTGCATAATTCTTCTTCATGCTTTTGAGATGGACTGTTGAAACAAGTGGAAAAGAACTACCACAGTATTTTCGTGTTTATGTAGGGTAAGGAAGCATATAGGCCCTGAAACAAACGCACACCATCTACAAAATTTGTATGCTTGCATTGTGTGCTATTCGCAGCGTTTAATGATGCATGGCTTACTACAGAATTGCTGAACCCAATGCAGTTGTTTGAGAATTCACACGAATACTTTTCTCAGTCTCATTCTGAAGAAACGTCCCCCAAAAATTTAGTACTGATTATTTAGAGATTTGTGCGCATTTGCCTTCAGCA
This sequence comes from Haemaphysalis longicornis, assembly GCA_013339765.2. Taxonomy (NCBI): domain Eukaryota; kingdom Metazoa; phylum Arthropoda; class Arachnida; order Ixodida; family Ixodidae; genus Haemaphysalis; species Haemaphysalis longicornis. The sequence goes on from JABSTR010002247.1 coordinate 40,619, forward strand.
ATTGCCTTCTGTTTACTTGTTAGGTTAGACGCTAGCATTGCCATCTTCAATTTTAATGCGAAGATCTACAATCCTCACTGATGGCGTTGTATGCCAATACGCACAGGGAGAAAGCCAACTTTCTCTGACTATGATGATGAGTAATCGGGGGGGGGGGGGGCGACGGTGTGAAAGAAAAAAAAATGCTTCTTTTTGGACGGAATCTAACTTTACGCCCTCGCGCTCTGAAGCCGGGGTATATTGCATTGCTCCATTCGGGCATGGTTGACGCCTACGCCAAGCAGCAGGTACGAATTCGCGCCATACACCCCAAACCGAAACGTTAGGTCTACGAAATGCACACAAGAGAGTTGCCGAGTGTATTCTAGAAAAGTGGTTCGTACGGCCACAGTTGCCTGTACTCGCAGAGTAGGATTGGACAGCCACAAAAACCATCGCGCGAACGCCTCTCGTTCAACCATCTTCGTCCGTAATCGCAGGGGTGCATGCATCTTGTATAGCTTGTTCTCGTGCTTGATTACATTATGCTGCCTCTCGTTGGGCTTTTCACTCGAGATTCCATCTCATTAATTTCTTGTTTGTGTGGAGCTTCTTGAGGCACATTTTAGATTCACTTTCATGCCACTGCTTTCCTTCTTTTGACCTCCTGTCATCACATACGACAGTCCGCAGTGGTTTAGGCGCCAATGTGTCGCTAACGTTCGACAATTACTGCAGCTTGTGGATACTTCGCCCAGAAATCATAATTAGTTCTTATCACTTTTTTTAAAGCTTAAAGGCAATAAAAAAGTTAGTTATAACCTGCTAACGGTCACGCTGGCCCAGTTCGTAGTGCTCAGCAGGCAAAACATTGGCTCGGGTTACGCAGAACAGGAACGATTGGTAGTAGGTAGCAGTACATTCTGTCCTGCAGTGGATTCAACCAGGCTGGTGATAGTAAAAAGGTTAATGATTATGGTGGTAAAGACGCTGACTATTATTGTACAGTCGAGTCCACTTGTAACGATACCGTTATAGCAATATATCGAATATAACGGTGAACTGATATGCCACCGTCCGCTTTTGTACGCGTTACATTGCAAAGTAAACCGTGTATTACAATGCAACAGTGCCGCGATATCGAATATAACGACTGAATCGTGGTTAAAGCAAGCACCGAAAATGCGAGGTGCCGCCGGCTCTCCACGCCAACCACGCTGACACCATGCGCCGCGATGCGCTTCGCATCCCCTCCACTCCTCAGAAAACCAGTCAACTGCCGAGCTTACGAGGAAGCGAGAGGAGAGGGGATCAGTTCTCCTTCCAAACACCACTCCCGATGCCGCCGCTTTGGCCCTGTCCCCGTGCCTGCTGCTTTAAATTTGACAAGGGTGCCTCTTCCACTACCTCCGTTTTTCCGCGAATCCGACGTCAGGGCCGGTGTTTTAGAAACGTCTGAGTGCCTTACTGTAGAGGCGATCGTTGCGCAGATACGTGCTTTGAAAAGCGATGGCAGTGACAACTCTTACGACGCGGTTGCACAGCCTACTCGGGTAGCACCTTCGCAGGAGGCCCAACGCATGATAGTCCCTCAGGGACTTCGTTTCCACCAAGGACCCTTCGCTCGGCTAGGTGAAGTGCCTATACATGCTCTTGAAAAAGATGTGCGCCAGCTTCATGTGCAGCAAACAAAGCTGACCGAGTATGGCTTCTTTTCCACAAATAGGTAGCAGTACAACCTTTCTTGCATGCAACTAAAATGATTTGAGCTCTGCTACGTCTTTTTATTTAGCTACCCGCATATAACAATCATCGGTTACAACGATGGGATTTTCTTTGCACTTAGGTAATCTTACAGGTGGACTAGACTGTATATTTATAAAAAAACACTAATAATTTGCATAAATTCATTATAATAATAATAATATAATAAGCTGCTCTGAAGGAGAAAGAATACATCTTTTTTAGAGCAATCAAAATTGTTTTGTTAACCGCTGGGTGGAGAACCTAATTAGTCCGGGAAACGCTCGGTCTGGGCGGCCTCTTCACCCGTTTCATTATATGGGGTTGGGGCTGCAGGTTAAAGCTTGTAATTCCGCGCTCCCACTTTCCAATAGCAATAATAGAACAATATTAACAAACAAAATAATTAGAATATTAATAATAATAATTATTATTATATAACAACAGTAACAATAATAATATAAATAATAAAAAGTAATAGTCACTTTATTTATATAGTATAATATAATAATATTGGCAATGACACTGGAGATGATTGCTCAGACGAGAGCGGGGTGAGTCTTCCTTAACGAGACATCTGCCCAAGTCTGGACTCCTAAGATGTTTTTAGAACTAATTCAAAACCTTGCAGGATATAGCCGGTTCCTCCGTGCAATTCCTCAACGAGCCTTACGTTGAAAGATAACTTTGATGCAGTTCCTCTTTGCAGTCCTTCATTTAGAAAGGTTCCGCCTATTCTCACGAACTGTCATTCCTGCTCGTTGTTCAAGCTACAGGAAAATTTAATGTGTACACTTCATGCACTAAACAAACGGCCTCAATTAGGGTTGAGTTCGCTTTAGATGGTGTCAGTGGTGCATGTTGTGCCCATACCAATACTATAATACTAATAACCCTTTCCAGCGCGTAGACTACGTAGAAGAAAGGTGCCGCAGATGGTCCTGACCTGTAGCACGTTTGTTCTACATTGCTAACATCCTGCAAAGTAGTCGGCAGTACCAATGTGCATCGGGAATGTAGCGGAAAGTCGTCGCTAACAGTTCTTTAAGCGAAGACCACGGCTTTGCTGTGTAGTGAATGAGAGTGTCGGAGTGCACAGTCTAGAGTCCATTCTGTTGAGTACAAAATTCTTACTTAGTGTTAGGCGCGGGTCTTTATTAAAACTTTGGAAAGGATTGGATACACAAAAGGTGCGTTTTGGAAGCACCGCTTGACGTCCACGGAATGATCTGTTCCGGGAGTTGCACGCGCGCAGCTTAGCTTTCTGGCTCCGCCAGTACCGCACAGTTTTCTCCGAAACGCCAAACTGGCGTTGCGCCACCATATTCCCATTCTGCTCGGTGAACTCAATCGCCTTCAGCTTGAACGCAGGGGTGAACTGGCGTCGACTTCCGCCGCTCATCTCGAAGCAGACACGTGCAGAAATGCATGCATGCACACACACAAGATGAGTAAAACACGAAAAACTAAGAAAAAGCAAAAACCACATAAAAGCCTATTAATGTGAGAAAGCAGTACGACACAAAGGGTGACGGTGACGGACTACACTTGCACATTGTTGCCAGACAACACTTTACATTCTGCCAATGACGGCTATATAAGACGAGGGGTGACTTTTGTGTGGATTTTTTTGGAAAAAAACTCGACCTATATACCGGTTTGTACGGTATGTGTGCATGGGGGGAAAATAGGCATTTTTTTTTACTGGGGCCTCAGCAGTCCCCAGCGAGGACGAATTACAGTAAAACCTCGTTACAAAAGGCACTCAAGGGACCTGGAAAATGTGTCTCTTGTAACAGGGTGTCTAGCAACCTGGAAAACAAGGCAAACCGGGAATTCTCAGGGATTTTGAATAGTCTGGAAAAGCTCAGGGAAAACTCGTGGAATTTGTGCCTCTATCAGGGAAAATTAGCTGTACTTTATAAAGGAAGCAAAATTCACGGTACCATAAAAACCCGCGTATAATACGAGGTTTTTTTGCAAATTTCACTATGTAAAATTTGTGCCTCGTATTATATGTGGACCCCAAAGTCTTCAGCCGAAAATTTGCACTTTCGGTTTCGGTTTCAGCGGAGAGTGCGCCAGCTTGCGGTGGCGTTAGCTGGCTGCTGCTTCTCTCAGCCGGCGTCATTTTGATTGTTTTGACCACGCGAAGGATCGGCACGTTCACCGCAAGTCTGTCACGATGTCGGGTGCATGCAGGCAGTATTTGGCTGCAATTAAAAGAAAAGTTATTTTATGTGCCGAGACCATCAGGAATTGTGCTGCAGGACGGCAGTTCGGCTTCACCGAAGGCAGCATTCGTGGGTGGAGAAAGCAACTGGTGCTTGTCTGGATAAAGTCTGTGTGGTGTCGGCGGCCTGGAGCACTGTTGGGGGTTCCCGTCGGTGCTCGTGTTGGACGCCTTTTGCTGCCACCTGGCCGATTCCGTGAAGAAGTTGTTGCGCGAACGCCGCACCGAACTCATTGTCATTCCAGAATTATCCATGATTTTCTTGGGAACTAACAGGCCCATGGAAAAAGTAAAGGCTAATTTGAAATCAGTGGCAGAAAAGCAGCAAGATTCGCAAGTTATGTACAGTTTACTTATTACATAAAGAAGTTGTTTTAAGACCCATAGTCATTTTTCGTGGCTGTAATCATAGTGTTTCATAGTAACATATACTAGAGGGAAATCTGGCACTACTGCCTAGGGGAGCCGTAATTTACCAGGCAGGCACGTTCCACTTGTCCTTGGCATGGCTCCGGAACAGGCCGGAAATTTGCCTCTGGCTGTGAAAAAACAACAATATTACTCTAGAACATTAATCAAATTTGTTTTGTTATCATAAAATTGAAGTTTAAAGATTTATTTGCCAGGGATTTTTAAAGGCTTCATGCAAGATGAACAAAAAGAAGATGTTACCCTTTTGTCTTGATTTTGGCTTCGAGACAAAAAAGAAGCCATATGGCTAGCCAAGTCAAGTAGGCGAGGAACGTCGCTAGCTGCAATGGCGGCACTTATGACGGCCCGCGACTGCAGCGCCAGATTTCTCTCTAGTACATACTAGTATGAAACTGTATGAGTGCAATGGAGATGAGTGATTCGTCAAAGGCTAGTTGTTTCGAACTAAACAAAGTTTTGTTTTGACTTCATGCCCCTTTAAAGACATGAACACAAAATGCAAGTTTAGTTTGCTCTTAAGGTTGCGTAGTTACAACAACACTGGCACCACTTTTAAAGCAAACTTCACTCAGGTAAGGTGTATCTAATGAAGGAAAGCAGAGATACCCTTGTGACATCTTAGCTGTTGGTCAACAGCTTGGTTCGATTGGCTGAGGCCAGCAGAAGAAAGCAGATTGAAATGAAATAATGGATTTGTGAGTCTAAGTCAGAATAAGTCATTTATGCTTTAACTTAGTGTAAATTGTTTTTATGGTGGTAAGAGTGGGGAGAGTAAACGGTGGAATTTTCTGATGAACCTGCAAACGTAGAAGCAGCCCACATGACATGTTGCGCTCTATTCTGCCTAACACAGTCATCAGGCACGTTGGGTTTGTGTCACATGACAATGGCCAAGTGGCATAAGCGGCACCACCTGTTTTGTGACCCTGTGTTTGGTCTGAGTCATACCCGATGTTTCATTGAAGCAATTGCTAATCATACCCGCAAACAAAAATTCAAAACGTGAAGTCCAGTCTGAAGCTAAGTGAGTGCATATAGATAGTCCTCAAGCGGTATTGCTGCGTCATCTAGGAAGACACAGTAACCAAGGCAATGAAAGGGGCATCTGTCGGAGAGCAGCAGCCTTGGTCAACATTCATACTTGCTTTCGTTCTTGGTGCCTGCCCTGAGTATTGCTGACATTGCAAAACATGTGATCCAGCAAGAGAATTGATATTTGGCTTAAATTGTACAATTTCTATACAATTTCTCAGTGAATAAGGAATCATTTGCTGTCGGCAAAGCCCAGAGGGTCTATAAAAGACACAATATTTTGAGTTAAACAAACTTGTACTTTGTCTTCTTGATCCCTTTAATAAGGGATATGGTGCTCTAATTGTGCGTTGGCCCAGACGTTGCGTGCAATATGGTGTTTTGAATGAACAGTTTGTAGCGCGTGCACGGTGCTAGGGATTGGTTTATCTCCAGTGTACGAGCAGCTGTGATACCCTGGTTTCCTTGAGTGTCCCATCCCGTAAATTCAAAACTGCAGTGCTTACTGCTCAATGTAGCACTAGGGAGGGCAGGGGCCTCTTCATCGCATGGCCGCTGCACCAGGAAGCAAGCAACGATGCCTATGTGTACATTTTCGCAGACACGCACCTCCTTGAAATAAATTTGTGGTGTTCGAGCCAACGTGATTGGAACAATTTGGGGCCAATTTCATCGGGCCCACCAGCCCTTGAAGCATGCATTCAGCCACTCTCTAAGGATAGCACACATTGTCTCCCAGTTGTACTGGCGTCTGCAACGCAAGCATTGATTCTTGCCACTGCCAATGCGAGTTGCCAACAAAACAGTTGTGTTACTTGATGCTAGAACATCAGATGCCAAGCCTGAACGGTGTTGGAGATGCACATGCTGTATAGTAATGTGCAGGCAGAGTAGAGGAATTGTGAACACCAGACGACACGCCGCGGTGGCTCAGTGGCTGAGGCGTTGTGCTGTTCAGACCAAGGACGCGGGTTCGATTCCATGCCACAGCGGCCACTTTTCAGATGGAGGCCAAAAGCGAGAGCGCCTATGTGTGGATATTTGGGCGCACGTTATAGATCCCCAGGTGGTCAAAATTAGTCCACAGGAGCCCTCCACTACACCATGCGTCATCACTTGTGTAGCGTCAGTGCGGTAAACTCCCACAATCAATCAACCAGTGAACATCTGACGTGTTAAGATTCATGGTGAAAAACAGCACAAGGAACACAGGGACAAAAAGGAAGAGTGGACGACGCACAGCGCTGAACTCGCAACTGAAAGTTTATTAGAAAGAAAGCACAATATTTACACATAACCATACTATTGGGTGAACAGATAACACCATCTTAATCTGCACCAACTAGCCCAACTTGCCATCTGACGTGTTAAAAGTTCTGCAGCATGTACCAGTGCCAAGTTTACTCTTAAAAAAGTGCATGCATAGCTGCCTAGGCGGTTTCGGCGTTTACCCTTCATAATTGAGCACAAATTATGCAAAAAAAATTTTCAAACCTTCTCAAAATGAGATTCTGAGAGGTTGTGTGCATATTTGAGAGCACCCAACTTTTAATCAGTGTCACCTCTATATCTGTATACAGTAGTCCTTCATTAGCTTGAACCCTGATATCTCGAAATTTCGGTGAAGTCAAAACTTTTTCTCACCCTGTAGTTACCTGCCACAGGTGCTATGTGTTTGCCCCCCCTTTATCTAGAAACATTTTTTTCGGAGCGCCACAGATATCTTAAATGGTGACAGAGCACAGAAGGAAAAGTCGGCTACAGGCAACTTATTCGGTCTCCGTTCGAGTTCTTAGCTCCCACTTTGCGCCGAATGCAGTTGCGGATGAAAAGTTTACATTGAGTGCAGGCCGTAGAAGGCCGATGTCCCCATTACTGTAATGCTGTTTGAAGCCTACGTAATTGAGATGGCTGTGGATGATGCAGCTGATGTCGAGGACAAACAGAAGCCTCGACAAGTGCCTAGAATGACAGAAACAACAAAGATGCTGCGCCTGCTTCACAACCAGGCAGAATGTAGCGGTGGTGACCAACAGTCTGATGCAATGCATTGAGCAGCTCAAGAACACTTTCCTGGGACCAGATGGGAATACTATACAAGCTACCATCATGCAGTTCTATCATCTGCAATAATCAAAACGTTTTTTTCCCGCAACCTATTTTCCCTTTATTACAAAGGGTCCCCTGTGCAGCGGAGCTTTTGTTAACAGCACTAGCCCTCATATCAGTGACCTGACCACAACTTTTTGGCATTTTGCTTAAATTAACTCGAAACTCTGCTTATCTTGAAATTTTCAGGGGATTTTACAACTTCGATTTAATGAGAGATTACTGTATATTAACACCAACAAATGTTCAAGCAATATTTACAATGTGTTATTCAATGTTGTTCAGATCCTGGGCACGGGTACCAAGCCGGAGCAGTGGGTGTCTGTCTACGACGATGTCGTCCGTTCCGAACAAGCCATGCAAGGGAACTGATGGAATGGAAGCGCCGCTTCTTTCACGCTACCTGTTCATTTACATCTTTGCTATGTGATTAATTCCTACTGTGTAACACATTAGGAAGAACTGTGCTTGAATGGTTCTTGGAAGGAGTCAAGATTATGATTTGTGTGAGAAGCTCGTAGCTTTGGGTAGGGGCGAGGGGTCAAGTTTATATAACTAGTCTCTTTCTGGCAACTTTCCTCATCCCATTTCAGATAGTTCTTGTGTGTCTGTGGCTGACAATGCAGTCTTTGTTCACCAGACATTTCTACTTGATGATGTAGCTTACTTCTTCAGATTAATCAACCTCTACAGTTGCTGCAACTGCTGGCTAGTTGTCTGTAGGAATTGAAAGAGTTTTGCTGACATTGTAATTGCGTGTAAATAAAATGCAGCCAACACATGACAGAACTGACTGCACGTGTGAACGTGTTGTGCTAAAGTTGCAAACAAACCTGCACACCCAACCTCCTTTCCCGCTCCCACCTTGAGGCCAGAATGCTGAAGGCTGGCATTGACGATGGCCCTTATGAAGCCCAAGATTGCGCACTCAATGTTAAAGACCGATTTGTGTGTGCGTTGGAAAAATGTAATCAGTTTGCAAGCCCAATGTGTTTGTACCGACATTTCAAAGGGCTTGTTTATCAGGGCACTTGTAAATACTCCTGTACAGTGTTTTCAAACATAAAACGCCAACAGGTGCTTCCACTTCAGGCTTTCTCTAATCTTTTGTATGCATACGGAAAAGTTCGTTAGTTTTGATCACTACATAAAAAGAGTTTGTAATACTACTGCGCTCGGAAAAGCAAGGCCACAAGGTGCTTGAGATTTTCCTCGCATATGTTCACTGGCACATGGTGACAGCAGAGGAGAAACGATGCTGTTTTTTTCGTGGTGACGGATGGCATTAAGGAGGGCCGCTGCTCTTAAAACAGCCTCTTTAATTGCTAAGTAAGCTCTGTGAAGCTTGTCAGTCTTGCTGCTTTTTTTCCCTCTGATTTCAAATATGGCATCTTTTTTTGATTCATTCAATTAGTTACCAAGATAACTACAGATAATTAACCATTTTTGGAGGGACAATAGACAAACAGTGTTGGTCATAAAACTGTACTCTTGACATTTTACAGTACTGCAAACCTTGGTTAGTGCAATAAAGGAATCGGTTTTTTGGTGTGCCACTTGGAACTAATTTTACAGCTCATTAAACCTTATTGACACCAGTGCCAAGGAACCATTTTGAATACCCATTTCAAACACGGAAGTTTAAGAGCTGTAAAATAATTGCAAGCGATGCACCAAAAAACTGCTTCGATTTTTGCATTCACCAGGGTTCATGGTATGTGAAAATGTAAACATCGCAGTTTTATGATCAACACTGTTTTGTCTATTGCTCCTCCAAAAATGGCTAATTACCTCTAGTTATCTTGGTAACTAATTGACTTACTCAAAAAATGCCATATTTGAGATCAGTGGGGGAAAAAAGCAGCAAGACTGACAAGTTCACTCCGAGTTTACTTAACAATTAAAAGAAATTGTTTTAAGAACCATCTCCCTCCTTAGTGTATCAGTGTGTCATGGTTTCGTCAAAATGGCTAGTTCTCACATCCGCACCGAACTACCCAAAACTCAAGAGCTACAGCACCTTTTCACACTTACCTAGCTGGTACCCTAATTGATGAAAGCAGCAGTAAATATTCGTATGTAACACACTCTCACCTGCTCACTGGATCACCAAGACCGATGTGCAGCGGGTATGGAGAGGCCCTGTCCCTGATACACACCCTCATACAATGCAAGACACTTGACACAACACGACGCAAACACTTCCCACAACTATACAGACTACACATTCGTTACACCAATCATACTTTTTAGGAGATGAGCCCGTGTTTTTAATCAAGCGCGTCTTTGAGTTTCTCAATGATGTGAAATTTTTACATCTCATTTCTTATCAAGCATCATGACAACCTGGCCCTTTACACCAGTCATCTTCACTGATTTTGTTTGATATTACATTTCCTTTTACTGAAGTGTTTTTAGTAGTCATATCACTGAAATGAGTGAGTCAGTGAAACACTTTATTAAGGACGAGAGGCCATGAGGCCCTGTGGGGAAGTGAGGATGGCGGAAGGGGGGAGGAGAAAGGGAGAGGTCACAATTCATCACAATTCAGACAGTGTACACAGTTCTAGTTTTAAGGTCTTATTCACAAGATGCACATTTCACTCTGTCAGTGGCACCAAAGTGCACCGTTTGCACTGTTGACATTGGTCGTGGATGGGTATGGCCAGTCCGGAAAGTCTGTCAGACCGCTACACCAACTTGTACAGACCGTTTTCAAGCGCGCACTGGGTAATTATTTCTAGAGTAGCGGGGTCTTCACGGACACGACTAACGTGCTCCATTTCAGTCGTGGGTGCAGGACCTACAGTTAGCAGTTGACGGCGGTTACGGGCGAATATAGGAAAGATCCAAATTAAGTGGAAGAGATTTGGTATGGCATAACTATTGCAGTGGGGGCATCGATGCAATTGAGAGCCTGCCAGGGCTGACCACTTCTGTACAATGTGTGGTGTGTACGCTGCATTTGCATACACTTTATTGGCGAATACCTCGCCCGAACGTGAAAAGGGCTTGAGAGGTGGAAGGATTCCAATTGCAGTTTCAGCTTGCAAACGCTTACTGCTTTCTTTTTTTGAGGAGACGTAGCTGGAGTTACCAATCTGTTTGGAGAGAGGGGACGGGTGTGGCGGGAACTTTGGAGGTGATTGTAGCCTCTCCCTGGCAGCGTCGTGAGCCATGCGGTTGCCTTGTGCGCCGGAAGTATGTCCCGGAGTCCAAACAATGAAAATTTTGAATCCTTCAATTTGTAGGTCTCGCATCGTGGTCAGGATATTTCTCGCCGTGGAGTTCGGGGAAAATGGACGGTTCAATTCTCGGACAGCAACATAACAATCCGTGATAATGCGAAATTTCTTCGCGGTGAGATGGGCAAAATGGTGATAAATTTGCTGGATGGACAACTATCCTTTTGTGCCCTTTTCCCTCAGTTGGCCTTCGTCTGAATTGATACCGCAGTGATGGATACCACATTATTTTGTTGCTATTTACACTTGTATGTATAGATGGCATATGGAGCAATGGACCTTTTCCCAGTAGCAGCTGCCACGACAATCTGAGAGATCAGGGCAGGATCTGCCCTTTATGATTTCGCCATCAGAAAACTCTGGCATGAAACACCCTCGACTTTCAATCTCCCCCCCTCCGCTTGTCATCTGTTCCTTTCACACGAAAGCCATGGAAGCTGGTGCACATTCCATGGACTAATCCGCAGTGAATGAAGTGCCGTTTTCTTTCCCTTTTTTCCCTCTTTATTGCTCCCTTGCTGGTAGCCATGCTATCGAAGCGGCTCATTGCGAGCTGTCTAAAAAGTGGGCATAAGAAAGTACAGCGCAAGGAAGTGGTCACTGCTCTTGAAGCTGCAAGGTGAGAATGTGCCGTGTTTTCGTGTTTTCCAGGGGGGCCCTAAGGAACTTGCAGACCGTCAGATCACCACTGTAAAGAGGTCTATTGAACAGGCTGCACAGGCTAAGCCATGGCCTCCTCTGTGCTTTGTGTGGCTCCCAAGCCACGGCGAAAACAATAGGAGTGCGCCGTTGCCAGAGTTGCAGGCCACGGCTTTCACTGGGGGTGCAACTGCCGTGGGATTCTGGTGGTAGCTATAAAAGTGCGGCACACTGGGTGGCTGGGCCTTGGCCACACACGGCTGTGAGCGACTGTTCTAATTAAGCAGTCAGCCCTGGTCATGGGGGTGCTTGATTCTATAGGCGAGGAAACCGCAACAAAGATATTTCGTGACACCAACTATGATCCTATGATTACCGCTCACCAAGCTCACTGTGTGTAATCCAGCTTTTCTGCCGTAGCTGCCACATAATGAATGAACTTCTATAGCTGGATTCGACTTGGTCCTTTGGTAAACAACAAATAGTGAAACCGGATTTCTTGTAACATATGCGTAGTCCATATACAGGGTGTCCCAGCTATCATGCACCAAGATTTAAAAAAAGAGCAATGGTGTAGCTCGAAGACAACCTAGTGCATAATGTTTGCAGTACTGTTAAAAAGCGGACACTAATTTTTTTGTTAACGAGACCTAATTCATTGTTATTAATTATCTAACTCGAGAATTACTGTCCTAATCACTGAAGTGTCAATGAAGCATTTGTAGGTACCCACGAGGGGCATGTAACTGCGGTATTTTCAGCGACGAACTAATTGCGTACTCATTTATTCTGACTGATAAAGAAAACCCGCGAAATATGAAAAATACCACGTGACGCTCCTCCGCGCGCATCGTAAAGCAGCGTCCCCAAATAGGCTGATTTAAAGCAACTGCTTCGCCTGTCACCCGCTCGAAGAGAGAGCACATCAATGGCATACATGGAAGGAGCAGCAACGGCAAGATTCGCTGGGCGCGTGTGCAGATAAGGCACAAACTCGGTCGAGATTTCTTCTTTCTTTTGTTTATGTCATTCTGGCTATCCCAGAGGCAGCCTGTTTGAGGGCATTGCTTTACGATGCGCGCGGAGGCGCCGTCACGTGGTATTTTTCATATTTTGCGGGTTTTTTTATCAGCCAGAATAAATGAGTACGCAATTCACCGCTGAAAGTACCGCAGTTAGATGCCCCTCGTGGGTACCTACAAGTGCCTCATTGACACTTTAGCGATTAGGAAAGTACTTCTCGAGTTACATAATTAATTATAATTAATATTTAGGTCTAATTAACAAAAAATACTGTGGCCGCCAAAGTTTCTCATGAGCTGCCGCATAGAGAGTGGTGGTCCATGTCTGCTCGTGCACGCATTGTGTTGACACAGACCAATTTTCCTTTCCAGTTTTTCCCAAGCTCTGTAGCACTCCATGCAATGTAGGCATCATAAAAAAATTATGCTCGAATTCGCCACTACGATAAATCTATCATGACACGAGCTTCATTTACTTGTCATAATTAGTTCGCAGGGGAGTTGTAAACGTTATGAAATTACCACCTGCTGTCAAGATAGGGAGTGTGGTCAGAGGAAATGGTAGTAACTCTCGTTTTGTCAGAACTGTCCCCAAAGAAACTGTATGACAATTGCCCACTACAGCTACAACAACATTGTTTCCAATTGCCCACTACAGCTACAACCACATTGTTTCCAGTAGTCTTGTAGTAGTCTTATAGTGGTTTGTAGTAGTCTTATGAACCGGAAGTTTCACTTGCACTTCATACTTGAATATTTCACGGTGAAGTTGTAATTATTGTGGCATCCCCATCTGCGGTTCATGCATAGGCTTCGGGAAATGGAAGCCCTGTATTGTTCCACTAGAATAAAAGTCTGCACTCCTTTGAAGCTTCTTTGAATAATAGTCATCTATCGAATAGTCATCTATCGAATAATACACTATCGATTATTTGATAGTGTAACGGTCCTTGGAAAATGCAGGACTAAGAATGAGAGGGAAATAGTGGAGGCGTTCTTCATAAGACCATTGCAGAAGGCAACTGCATTAGCGCACCATCTATCGCCCTCAGCGATAAAGAAATCGGCTTCCTTCAAACTTGAGTGGTGTTGATACACAAGTGGAGGTACTAGTTAGTAACAGTAGCAATTTCATTCGTTTCACACATACGTGTTGGCGCATGCGTTGACTTGGTTGTTCAGAGAGGGTGTCGGTTTCTTCTATTAAATTTCAGTTCCTAGTCCAGCGTTGCGTTGTCTCGTCTCTCTTCGTGTTTTGCGTCCTTTTTTCTCTGCTTTCCGTACCGTCGATATGTACCAACTGGCCCAGCAAGCTGCACTTCGACTTCTGTTTCTCGGGGGCAGGGAAGTTGTGCAGATATTGGTTCGCCGCTTTCACTACCAGCGCTAGCCACAATTCCTAGCACAATTTTTCAACACACCGCCATCGCCTTCCTCCCATGTGTAACTTCGTTTTTACATTCGGACAGGCGGTAACAAGCTTTTGTGCAGCGGCCTGCGATGCGCACTGACAGCCAGTGTTGTACACGTTCCTCCAAAATAGGAACAAAAGCTCGTTCCTCGTTCTTGGCAATTTTGAAACGAGTTCCCGTTACAAGTTCCTTTATTGCGAAAGGAACGCGTTCCAGTTTCACCTCGAAAATTGGAATGTGTCGTTATATTAACGTTACAATTAGGTTTTTAAATTAAAATATAGTTTCGGATAATCGTGGGTAGAAATTAAGTGAGGCATTTAAACCTCACATCGAACTATGTATATTATACGAAATAACACCTCCGGCAGCAGATTATCTGAAGATAACGACAATCAAAAGAAACGCTCCTAGGTGAATTTTTTCAGGGAGCACCGGACAAACTTCAGACGGCTCGAGGACATTTCTGTGCAGGATATTTCGGTGCGGAAATTTCGGTGTACGGACATATCGGTGTGTGGACATATCGGTGTACGGGCGTTTCGGTGCACGGACATTTCGGTGTACGGACATTTCGGCGACCAAATTATCGGTGCTTGCATGTTTGCGACAGCCGTTATATTTTTATTTCCGCTTAACGTGGGTTATGGACAACAATCTGTAGCAGTGAATTTATTTTCTCGATTGATGCCATGTTCTATCTTTGCCAGGTATTTTTATAAATTCTACATTTATATATTTTTGTTTTATACCTCTTCCGGGGGGCACCTGTTATGCAGCCGATTGAATTCTTTAGCACACGTTTTTTTTTTATTTATGACAGGTTGTAATTTATATTCGCTCTTTTTAGAGAAGACAATTACCCGTGTTTACGATGGTCTACCGCCTCTTTGTATTTTTTTAAATTACACACCCTCAAAATACATAAATTACATGCACACTCTCAATATCCAAAAAGTAACAAACATTAGCTAGCCCCCCGAATGAAGAAAACCTTGTGAAGAGTATTACGTAGGCTGGCCTGCCTTGCTAAAATGAATTCGCGAACACTGGTCTAGGATATTGTTGGGGAGGAAAAACGGGCCTTTTGGAAAACAGCCGCAGGTTCTAATGTCCTAAATGCTGATTAAGCGCGTACCGGTTGTGCATACAAATTCCACCCATTGTGTTCGGGACAACCAACCTTCGTTTAATGTTTACAAGCCTACATTTACCACATTTTAGTCCCCCACCCTCCCGCCTGTACGCTCGAATCTCGACCAGATTTCTTTTTCAGCCATATTATTTTCGGTTTCCCCTGAAAATCCTACTGGCGTGGTGGAGTTCACGGTCTCCGAAACGTAACCGCAGTGATTTATTTTTTATTTAGAACATACTGCTAGCCTCTTAGTGGAGGCTTTTGCAGGAATTGGGTGATACATTCAGAACAATGACATAGCACAAGTTCGCGTTTAAAACAGAGAAAAAGCTTTACATTCACCATGGGCGCACGAAACCTCTATAATGTGCACAAAAAGCCACCCAAAAAGCCGCTGAGAACACAATGGCCACTATCGTTTGCTGGCTACGCCATTCCGCGCGTCGCGGTCATATCGACGGCGCCCCCACTCCAGGAATCGCTCTTTCTGCGCCTTCAGTCGCCCCCTTGGTGAATTAACTCATCAAGTCGCGCATATCATGGACACCCCAGGTATACATCGCTTTCCCTCATTATAAAGAGCAAAAAAAAAATGAATAGCGTAGTGTGACGAGAGCGGCAACAGTCGCCTTCAAGTTTTCGAAGTCCAGTCGACGCAATGGTGAAGCACAAGTGACTCCCCTCTCTCTCTACTTAGGGGGATGATTGCCGGCCGGGCTCAGCTTTCCCCTCCCCTAAGTAACGCCACCGTAAGTGCGATCGTTGGTTTGTTAGTTTTAAGTAGAACTGACACCGAATGCAACGAAGGCGAGATTGATTGAGTGATGAATTAAAACGAATGCACACGCGCCTAATCGACCTCGTTTTTCTGTTGTTTTTTTGCAGAAATTTTCCTGGGGGGGGGGCAGGGTAGGAATAGACTAAAAGCAGCAGCGTCTTGCACCGTTGGGTGAAGTGAAAGGAAAGCGCTTTGGTAACACTTAAAGTATCAGGGTTGTTCACATGACTGTTAAAATAACAAAAAATGGTTGAACGGATCCAAATTAACAACGTTAATTTTTACCATCTGCTACAGAAATTGGGTTTTAACGTGGCAATACTCCGCCAGGGTTAGCGTTCGTTTCCACGAACGGCGGCGCAAGCACAAGTCTCGAACGTAGAATCATATCAAGTCACGAAATTACAATATTAAAGCTAAAATGTTCAAAGAATGCCTGGGACATCCCTCACTCAAAATGTCTGGGCCAAGACGTCGTGCACCAAAATGTCCGTGCACAGAAATGTCCACACCGAAACGTCCTGGACCGAAATGTCCGACACCGAAATGGGGTTGACCGGGACCGGTCTGCTCCTGAGCGCGCGGAAGGGCGAGTAGGAAGGGTGCGGAGGCACGGGCATGGCGAGCAGGCAGGCCCGCGGAACTAATCCCCTTACCGCGACGAATGCCCAAGTGCCCAGCCGGGTCCCGGTCAACCCAGTAACAACGCATACGACAGAACGGACGGACTGCTAAAACTCTCTATTCTTTCCCCGACAGGGAACAATTCTATCGGCCAGACGCGCATTCTGGCCTCCCCAGACAAACGATGAAAAGTGAAAAGCATTCTCGCGGCTACGCTATTCACCCGTCGAACGCCGCGTAAGCGACCAGCATGAAAGCAAGCACAAGCTGCGGCCTGCTGCGTGGTTATTCTTCTGCCTTTGACCTTCGAGGAAGCACTTACGGCTGAAGGGCGGGCAAATTGACCAGCTTATAGAAAGAGAAGCACAGTAGCGACTTGTGGACTTCTGTACTCGAGCCTTGGCATCAAAAACAGCCAAATCCTAGCGATGTAACGGCAGGAACGCCGTTCCTGCCGTTCCTTTAAAAACGTAACGAGTTACCGCTACAGTTCCACCGACCCTTAATAGAACGGTGGCGTCCTCCGTTCCTCCAAAAAGGAACTAGTTCCAGGGACGCCGTTCCTTGTAACGCCTTTCCGTACAACACTGCTGACAGCGATGCGGCCGGCGCCGGTCACTGCGTCGCGCGGAGGGGCTGGTGCCGGGTCGCTGCGCGGCTGATCAGCAGAAAATGGCATTGCTGCACATACGCAAGTTTTAGAATAGGGGAACCCAACGTTGGTGCGCCCCATAAAAGGTTGAGGAACCCAAACGCAGCACTGGTCCGCGACGAGCTTTAAGAAGACCGCCTTCCCCAACAGCTCCAGCCGGCTTGGGTTGCACGGATCACCTCGGATGTTGGGAACTTCAGGCTTAGCACCGAGGCAGATATTTGGTCGCTGCTATCTCTACAGTTGCGAATGACTAACCTTAACACAGTTTTTCACCCCACTGTCATCCCCTTTTTCGCATGTGGAACCTTATTTTCACGTGTACGGTCATTCTAGCGATCGTTGCTGTGTTCATTTGATGATGCTTAGGTAAATGGAAGAAGCTGCGTATGGACAAATAGTATATGGCAGGGCATAAAGCCACTGAAAATTTGAAAGCGCACAAATAACGTGTACAGGCAGGAGGGACACACACAAGCAGTTACTGGCAACTGCCGTTTTATTGAAAAACCCAAAATGTATACACGAAAACAAATACTAGATTAAAGAAAAATGGTGCCCATTAACGTGTGCTCCTGCCCGTGTACAGTAATGGACGATTTTCTGACGCACTTGTTACTGCGTTCATTGATAAAGAAGGCCTCGACCAGTTGCCTAACAATCTGATCATTATGCCTGGTCAATGTACCGTCTCGTCAAAGGGTGAAACCCACACTTTTTATAATGCGCAGGACGATTTGCGCTCATTGAATTCGTTATCGTAAACAAATGCTCTCCGAGATGGACGCTTAGACAGCGCCCTGTCAGGCCCACATACACGGACTTACATGACAACGAAATTTTGTAAACCATACTAATCGTACAACAAACCAAAAGCTGCACATGGTTAACACCGCACTCGTTCCTCCCTTTCCTCGGGCGATCCTTGTCATTAACAATGCGACAGAGATTGCCCACTTTTGCTTTCGCAGAAAACAACACTCAGGACGATGCGCTTTCTGTTCTTTTTTCTTGTAGTGGGTTGTCCCGTGTGGTCCTTTTTCACGTCGCCATCTTTTACGGATTTTGTTTTTCAAAGATGTATCATTAGCTGACCCAACTTTCAGTTGTGCTGACACAGCATTTATTCCGGCTCCTGCAGCATCTTCATATTAGGGTTTCTTGGACCTGGCCCCTACCATGTTGGTGCAGGGCCTGGACGTCAAGCCTTGGTCTACATCAGCTTGCTGAGTACCCATGGAAAGAAGGTGAATGCCTCTATAAGAGGCTTTTTTTGTGGCCCACTAAAATTAGAAGCAGACAGAGTGTGTCTGCTCGCAGGCCACCCTGGTAGCATGACAACCAAATATGTAGCTGCAAGCTAGTTAGTGACGGGACGACTTAAAGGGCTCCTGAAATACCTTCTGCCGATGCATGGATTTACATGTAACCAAATAAGACAATGTATTAGTAATCTCCTCCCGCAAGAATTTTGTTAAAGCGATGAGTATTAGCTGAGAAATCGTAAATCAAAAACCGCGCATTATCGTCGCGCCGCGTTTCCTCCTCTTTTCAACTGTTGACGGCGCGCGAGCACTCCCTCCCATGATGCTGCGCTAGTCAGCGGTGACGTACTTCCGCATTACGCTCCTCCGACTGCCGTCTGCTACGGGCAAGTTTTGTTGACACCATGAATTCCGCACTCCGCTCAAGGATGGATAGCGAACGAAAAATCTGGCCGCACGTGTGCGGTGGCCTGGCCTTGCCCTTTCGCGGTGTGCGTTGCTGCAGTGCAGCACGTGACTTTTAATCGGCGGCGAACTCGCAGCCGCTGGGGAGGATCTTGCGCTCGGTCCCTTTCATGCACCGCGCACTGTTTATCCAAAAAGCGCTGTATCAGATGTGGCCCCGCTGGTGCCGGGTCTTATTTTGCGGTGGTGGTAATTCCTGCCGGCGCCATGTGAAAAAGACATTTTAAACCGATACAGAACCCGTGCACAAAACGCTTCAATCATGTGACCAGTTCAGCTTGGGGCGACGCGTGGTGGAGAGCGGCAACGTTGGCAAAACATGCTCCGGCGCGGCTCTGAGCTTTCTACGCTGGAGCGAGCGCCTTTCTTTGACGATCTCAAACATCGGTTGCCTTGGCAACAAGGCACAAACCGCCCCAGAAGTCAGTTACGGTTGCGTGATCCCGGTTCAGCTCGGGGCCCCACCTCGCGACATGTGGGCACTGCAGGCGTACCACTCACTCCCATTAGGAAGTGTGAGATGCGTTTGGCATTACAGGAGGCGATGGTGTGTGTGTTGTGGACGCCTTTGTTTCGCGATGAAATGCGACGTTGTGCTTCTGCGGGTGGATAGTGCTTCCCATGGTCTGGATTATCTTTCTCGAGCGACGTACGACTCAACCTCGCATGGGGTATGTGCAGTGTGCGTGGCTAAAAGCCATCTCGGCTTGCGCGCCAGAGTTAAGTGACTTGCTGTTCGTCCCCGCAAACCGCGCGCGAGGTGAGTGCCGAATTTACGACGGGCAGGAGGAGGCAACCCATCGTCTGTCAATCGCGGTTCAGACTTGCAACGCATGTTGTGACGTTGTATTCGTTCGAAACGCATCTCTGGATTGTTTTGAAGTGGAAAAAAATGTATCCGTCAAACCCGGGCATTCGGCTCAGGGCGTTTTCTGCGATTGCACGAAAGAAGTGCCACGGGGCTTCAACACTTTTTTATGGAACGTACTCCGGTCAGAGAATATCCATGTCGTGTTATGGCCATGTTGCATTCAATACGAACGGTTAAGCGTTTGTTTACACTTGTTTCGTTCGTCGTAAAATGTTCAAGCTCTCCGACACCCCCTGGCAGATCAGCCGGCGAGTCGATGCTGAGCAGACTTTGCCGGAAGTGCGTGAAAAAGCCGCCCAATAGCAGGATGTCTAGCTCATGACGAACATCTGGGAATCGATGATGTAGACATGTGAAGAGGCGGCGTCCAAAACACGAAGGAAAGGGTGAGAAAAAAGCGACAAACTTTGCAACAAAAGTGTGAGCTTTCCGCTGCGCGTAAAAGAGTAATACTTGGCCCAGATGACCTTGACGACCCAATTTAACGATTGCGCTACTTCATTTAGTGTGCTCAAATTGCCTTTCAGGGCCCTTTAATAAGAAAATCAACACTGCCCATCTGTTGAAACCACATATATGGGGGACGTAAAGCTTTCCAACCCAAGTCCAACACCACATTAACCCGCCCAGTACTGATCATTTGCTTCTTATCGGGACGGTCTGCTGCACTGCAGTTGTGCTCGGCAGAGCTTTACTGATGTAGGCAATCCATCACCTTCCGTAGCGTACAACCATTGTCGTTAGATGGAGGTGTGCATTTTCAGTATAATATTCCACATCCATGCAAATCCAAATGGCTTCGACTGTGCTGGAAGGGTGCAATGGGTTAGACGTCAGCTTCATAACATGAGGGACCCAGGTTCAGTTGAGATCACGGGAAGCGTTTTAATGTTTTTTTCACTTCTCTCATGATCGTCATCATCTGAAAGCGTTGGCTTTCGTGAACTGCATTTTGGGTGGACTAAAGATACATCAAGGAGAGGCTGGAAGCTTCACTTTAGTAAATGGAACTGTACCAAGAACAGGATGGGTGAAGCTTAAGCATAGTACATGAACCAAGCCAGTGAGGAGTGGATATAGGTTAACTCCTTGGCAAGAAAGATCACAAAATGTTCAAGGCGAATCACTAAGCTTGCAAACTTGTAAAATCTAAACTTGACACTTTATTGTACCAGTCTTTCATGCTCAGCTGAGGAATGGTAGACAGATGGGGGCAACAACGGGCAGAAAGGGCCATTGGCATACAGTTCATGTGTCTATGCAAATATTTAAAAAAGTACTGGTGCAAAATTTTTGTGTCATATTTTTTCCATTTCTACGGGTGCCTGTCAGCCCAGGAATCATAGAATGGAACATTATATGGTCGACCGCAGGGTAAATAATTATTTTGAGCGTTGTTTATTCGTGTACATTCGGCTTCGACCACGAAGCAAGAATTTTATTCTTGCTCCGTGGCTTCGACACACGACCGCTCGACAAGACGTGGCTTCAACAACGAAAACAAGACGCTCAGGAAACCCAGAGCGCGGCTGTCCCACAAATTTTCTAATCCCATTATAATAGTGGATCAGGAACTTGTGGTACCTCCGTATTTGTTTGAGCCCGTCGCTTGCCGCATGAAGGACAGAGCACCCGACGACACACCGGCCCCGACTACTCGTGAAGGCAATGTAGTATCACAGTCTGTCAATGCTTTCGACGGACTCTGGTAGTAGCCACGGGCGCTCGGTAGGAAATCTCTGGTATCGAGGAGTCGCTTTAGGGAATCTCTAAAAACACAGTAGCATTGCGGTTAAAAATCAACGCAGAGCAACTCTAGACAATAAAGATTAATAAAGTGCACATTACACGCCTGCTTAATTCGGAACTTCGCCCAGAAAACTGGGACACAGCGAAGCGGCGGCGCACGTCGCTGGCCGTCTTCCGAATATGACGCTACTTCCGGTCGCTGCCCCTCGGTTTCTTGCTTTTCCGGTGATGCGGGAGGGAGCAGTGGGCGGGGCGTAGGGTCAACTTTATCGACGAATGCCGCTGTCCCCAAGATAAAAAGGCCGAAAAAAGTTTAACAGGCATAAACTGGCCAATGAAATAATGTAAAAAGTAGAATTTTACTCCCTTTAAAAAGCGCGTCAGTAGCCCTTTAAGGGGCCCCCCACCCCTGACTACTACTACTATGCGCAACCTCCTTTGCACGGGTAAAAACCCCAGGAAGGTGACAGCAACACGGTAGAATGAAGAATGTTGCCGCGCCGGAGGTGTTTGTTTCTCGTCAGCAAGAGAGATAGAGAGAGAAAGAGAGAGAGCGAAAGAGATAGAAGATTTTTATTGAGCTTGATGTGGCTCAGGGGGCGGTTGTGGCGCTGGCTTGTGCCGGGTGGCGACATCGGCAGCACTGGTGGCCAAGGAGGTTTGAAACCTCTTGGTCTTAGCCCCCCAGTGCCTCATCCCATCTCATCAGAGGAAATTTGGGGGAAAGGGATCTTTAGAAACCCCAAAAAGATGTGGGGAAGGGTGGCGAGGGCTCCACATGCAGGGCATTCGGGGAAGGATATAATGAAGGGTGGATTCGGTCCAGTACAGCGGGATTAGGGAACGTGTTCGTCTGAAGGAGACGCCTCGTGTGTTCTTCGGAATAGGTTGTCGTGAGCCGGGGAGTACCTACGGCCGGTCAAGGCGGTAATGAACGGTTATTTCTTTTTACGTAAGAAGTCTGTCTGGAGGATTGCCCGGTGATGGGGTTCGAGGCTTGCCACGGCTCGGATTGTGAGTCCTCGAGCCACGATTGTGGGCAGCCTCATTACCCCGAGGCCAGCGTGCGCCGGAGTCCAGACAATTTCTACCGGGGATCGGGTGGGTGGCGTCTGAGAATTTTGGATGCTTGCGGCGAAACGGGCTGTTGACGAAATTTTTAATGGCCGCTTTGGAATCGAAGATTACTATTGAGGGTGTGGGCCTTTTGGAGACGGCTGAAGCTATTGCCACCTCTTCCGTCGTAGCGGGATAGAAGTACTTAAGGGACACTGAAGTGATTTGTAAACATTGCGGGAATATTACGCAATTGTACCAGTAGTCCATAGCCATGTTTCCACCACTCTGAGTGCGTTTACGCGAATTTATTTAGTATAAAAATCAATTCTTAAATGCTCTCCTCCTCTCTGCATTCTCGCCCATTTTCTGTGGCGTTTACGTGTGATGTCAGGAGGAAATGATTTGGCTTTACTGCGCTACTGCACGGCTCGCCGACCTTCTGACAGAGTCAGTCGACCCAGCGTTTTGCCCTCGGCCGGCGACGGGTCGACGCAATTCGTTCGCTCAGTTGAAACAAGCCTGTGTTAGGAATCAGCTTAGGAACTATTGGGCTGATTTATATTGCAGCTCATAAGGCGTCAGTCACACCAATGAATGGCTGGCTAGATCATGCATTGGGCTCGCATTCGACTCTGTGGGCCCCATGCAGGCGCAGGGTGTGCCGTTAATGTTGCACGCTACATTCTAGACTGATCTGCCACCCTCTAATGCTTTTCTGCTGCCTTACGCAGAAGTAAACGAAATGGCCCCTCTGGACCAGATATGCATCAGCTGCGGAATAAAAAATATATGTGTGTACAAGAAAAAGAAGCACGTATGTACCACACAACAGACGTTGTGATGTGTCATCATCTTTTAACAGCGGTGCTGTTCTATATCTGTAAATTCTAATTGCAGGAAGAAACTCAAAGTAAAAGCCGAGCGCTCGTTAGTGCGTGCCTCGTAGCAGCCGCTGAGCTTTCGCGACACGCCCAGTAGATTTGGCAATATTAAAAAAGAAAATTACAGCGATGTCGTCAGGCGCTCCGTGCACGTAAAGAAAAACCTGCAGCGCTAATGCTAAAGATGAAAGACACCCTGCTAGGGAGACAGGTCACCGCGGCCATCATTCTCTAGCAGCCATAATGGGTAATTGGAGACTTGGCTGCAAGTATCCTTCCCGAGACAACTTGCAAATCCCGTAAAGATCCCGCAACAACTACCTTTACTCGATGACGAAGAGCTGGTTGCTGATGAGGAATTTGGTTCCATCCCTCGCCGCGAAGTAGGCGACGACCTCTTCGATGCATATGACGATTGCTATCACGGCAACTAAGCAAATAAGCAATGATCCGGAACTTAACTATGTGTCCGGCAATGAACAACCGCAAAAATTTCGGTATCACGGCTTGCGCGTGCGTGCAAGTTTCCCCAAATTTTTTTCTTTTTTTTTCGTATATCCAAGGCAGTCTACTCATATCCGTTTTGAGATAGCTGTTGAGAAGCGCACACCACACATTATCTACGCACCGAATCGGAGCGTTTAGCAAGTTCGAAACCTATGCAAACTGTACATATTCCGTCCCTTGTATACATCAAAGTATATATCAGGCGGCGCTTGTACAGTAAAAGCTCATTAATTCAGATCTCACGGGAACGGGAAAAATGTCCGAATTATCCGAATGCCGAATAATGAATGAATAGGAAAAACAACATTAAATCACGTTGGAGAGCAGCATACCTTTATTGCTTAGGTATTTTGTAATAGTCGTCTGCTTTTTCGCGCAGATTCCGGCTGACATTACAATTTTTCTTAACTCTTCCAAGTGGCCAACAGCACACAAACTGTCGGAACTGCTCAGACAAACGTCTTCCACTATCAAAAGCGCTTCCGAGACTTCACGTGAGGTGCGATGAGGACGCGGCTGCACCTCCTCGCATGACTCTTCGTCAGAATCGTGGTTGATGACGATAGCGATCCTCTCAGGTTTCTGTTTCATTCAGTGGTTCCAGTGCTGCTAATTACCACACTGTTCAGCGGCAGCCATCAGCATTTGTCCGAATTAAGCGGTGCGGGGCCGAATTCTGACGAAATAACGAAGGTTTGGTCCCATAGACTAACATGCACTTTGGCCGGGACCAATAGAGCCGTCCGATTAAGCCGAATTTTCGAAATTACGGGGGTCGAATTAACGAGCGTTTTACTGGATATATCACAGTTAAGACTGCTACGTATATCAAATAAGTATATAAAATTGATATTTGAGGTTTTAGTGGGCCGAACCTCCCACTGGCCAATGAGGAGCTCCGTAGTGGAAGGATATGGATAATTTGTCTACATGCTTATCGCTAACGTGCGCTGATATCCCGACGCATAGGCGTTTTTTCTTTTTGCCTCCAACAGAAAGCAGCCATGCACCCCGTCTCTGATGAAACCCGCCTGCTTGGGCGGGTTTCATTAACCTGTTTCATTAGGCATTACATTAACCCGCACTAAACTATGGGCCACCACGCCTGAACACCAACTGTTAGCAATACTAATGGTCACAGCGTATCCAAAGCAATTTTAACCCAATATATCTGCTACACTGACGTGTTTTAAAATCCACTGTATGCCATTACGAAAGGGTAAAACAAGAGGTTTGGTTGCGGAGAAGCAAGAGCTTTGCTTTAAAAGCAAGTGCTTTGCTTCTAAAGGAAGGGGTTTTGAACTGGAGCGTTCATTCAGAAGCAAAGCGATAAATTCCCGATCCCAGAGGTAGTAAAAGAGGAAAATACCTCCTGTCGAAAACTATTCACAGCATATGTGGAGGGGGTGTTGAGAAAGCTATACGGAAAACATAGTACTAAGATAAATGGAGAATACGTCAGCCATTTTAAGTTTGTGGACGACATAGTAATGGGGAGTGAGACTCGAGAACAACTGTGTACAACACTTGAGCAACTACAATCAGAAAGCAAGACCGAGGGCTAAAAATAAATATAATAAATCGAAAGTATGTGGCATAAGCATGCGAAAAACGCCTCTTCAAACTAGGAAACAAACGCTAGAAAAGTAAAACAATACAACTACCTCGGACAGATGGTAGTGCTGACCTCAACCATGAGAGAGAAATCTGGCGCAGAATATGTCTGTGCTTGGGAGCACTCGGCAAGCAGTCCCAAATAATGAAAAGTAAGCTACCCTAAACAAAAATCCACAACCAGTGCATACTGCCGAAATGACGTATGGAGCTGAAACTTGGCGCCTTTTTAAACAAATAGAAACTTAAGTCGGCTCAACTGGCCATAGACGACATTTTTAGAAGTAGCACCCAGGGACAGGAAACAGGCTACCTGGATGTGAGACAAAAACTTGAGTAGAAGATATCATAGTTGCAATAAAGAAAAAGAAATGGACTTGGTCTGGCCATGAAGTGAGGTGAACCGACAACCGTTGGATCATTCAAGAGATTGGTTTCGATCTACAGAGGGGAAGGCCAGTAACCTATTGGATGGATGAATTAGGGAAATTCGGGGGTAAGCTGTAGATCTGAGTAGCGCAGGACAGGAGCAGCGAGGTCTATGGGAGGCATTCGTTCTACATTGGACCTGAGTAGGCTGATGACAGTGATAATGATGACGATGATGATGATGACAACAAGAGCTTTTAAAATTGTATCTCGGGGGACAAAAACACTATACTCGGATGCAAAAACATGATGGCGACATTTGCAAGCTGTTGCAAAGCTAAAATGTTGCTGTTTTCATGCGCCCAACTTTATAGGAGCGGAGGGCCTCAGCCGGTTGAAATGTACAGGCTATGCAAGAAGTATTGGTCAGAGTTAGATGAAAGGACCATGTGAGATTAGAATTTTAGCAGCCACGTCTTTGTGAAACGCAATTACCCTTTATAATCATCATCATATGCACCTTCAGAATCAGCGACCAGTTTCCTCGGCGCGCGATAGAAGCCACGCGCCAGAGAACACCGCTTTGCTTGATCCCAACCTACGGGCACTCCCTGGTCCACGGGCCCATGTTGCCATTGAGTTTCATATGCACTGTTACGTGCGTGATGCCACACTGCATAATCAGCCACCTATGAAAAAACAAAAGCACCCTGCATATTTCCAATAAAAAGAAAGAACCAAAAATTCTGTTTCTGCACTTCTCAGAGGTGTTGTGGAATCATTCTGATGGCGCCCAGTATTATCCGATGGCATATGGAACGTAAGGTATTGCACTCCTCTGGGATGCACCAAAAACTCCTCAAGAGACATTTACCGGGCATTATTTCCCTTTGACACCACAATAGCCCATTTGATAGCCCGCACACCCTGCCGACATTTATTTGAATTTTAACCTATTTATGACTTAATATGACTATCCCATGGGATAACGAGGCAGCATCTTTTGTTTGGCCCAAATGATTCCCCTCATCAACACTTTTAATTTGATGCCAAATACCGCTCGCCGGCGTCACTTTGATTTTTAACCCAATGAATGACTCCCCAAGACTCTCTCATGATTATGATCACGAGCAATTTTATATGACTCACGTGCTTTCTCTCGTTGGGACCTTCAATTTGACACCCCACATGCCGTAGCGCATATCACTTTGAAAGTTAACTATATCTGTGACTTACCATGACTGTGTCACCATTATAACCAGGCAGCAATTTTTTTCCCTCGCGTGTCCTCCTCACCGAGATCTTCAGTTCGATACTCCACACACCCTAGCTGCATCCCAATGCCAATGAATTTTAAACCACTGTATGACTCCCGATGACTGTATCATGGTTACGACCAGGATGTTATTTCTTATTTGTCGAACATTGGTTCCTTAATCGAACCCTTTAATTTGAGACCCACACGCCTAAAGGCCATCATTATGAATTCCAACCCTCATTATGACTGAAAGCATAACTAAGTTATGATTATGACCACAAAACATTTTTGTTTGTCCCATGTGATTTTATTCCTCGACCCAATAATTTGATACACCACCCCCCTATCAGCGCATCACTTTCAATTTTAACTCAATCTGTGACTATCCATGACTCCCGCTTTCACTGCTTGCCATTTTCGTTATTTATTCTATATTTGTTATTTTGATTTTTCTTTTAATTCCGTTTCATCGATAAGCTACATTCCCTCTTTTATAACCATGGCAGGTTGAACTTCCGCGATATCTGCATTTTTGTGGAAATGCAGGGCGTTACACGGTCCTGGCTGGGTGGACGAGGGGGTACTCCGCAAAGAATCCTACACATTAAAAAAGCAAAGACAGATCTATCAACGCCTCGCGCTTCAGAGATTCGCGGGGACAGTTCGCTTTGACACAAGGCGTTTTTTTTTCGGGATGCAGAATCATGCACGGGACCGTAACCCTGAACGGCTTCTGTATAAATGAACTGAGCTGTGAGCGCAGGTCTCCTCTCCCAATGTCGTTTGCTTCTCCCCAGGACCCCAGAAAACCATCGAGTCTGGGCCCCTCTGTCATGAACATGAAAACGGAGCCTATATCAAAAGTTTGGTATCCAATATATACATACAATTGCTTGAAAGAAGCGCGAATCATCATGGCCGGCAGGTATAGCTCTAATAAATCTGCAGCAAAAATTGTTTCTGACCTCACAGGAGTTACGCTATCACGCTGTACCGAATGGAAATGTGTGAGCTCAAGACATTGCATTTTTACCACGCGTGAATTTTAAAACTAATTTGTAGTGAATTCTGAATCCGTCTGAGCCAAATAAAATTCTGAGCACGAGCGACTTCCGAGTTCATTTTAGTTCTCAATTCATTTTGAGTTTTCAGTCAATTTTGAGTTCTGAGGTCATTTTGTGCTTTGAGTATATTTTGTAATTCGGAGTTCATTTTGAGTTTTGAGTGCATTTTGAGTTTTGAGTACATTTCTAGTATTAAGACCATTTTGAGTTTGACCACATTTTGCGTTCTGAGTACGTTTTTAGTTCTGAGTACATTTTGAGTTCTGAGTACATATTGATTTTGAGATTTGAGACCATTTTGAGTTTCAGTTCAGGTTTTGAGTGTAGTATTTTTGAGTTTGAGTACATTTTGATTTTGAGTACATTTTGAGGTTGAGTAGATTTTGAGTTCTAGTACATTTTCAGTTGGAGTACATTTTCAGTTCTGGGTACATTTTCAGTTTGAGTACATTTTGAGTTTTGAGTACATTTTGAGTTTTAGTCCGAGTGAGTTTTGAGCTTTGCTCTCACTTTGAGTAAGTGTTTTAGTGAGCGCAGATGTGCTGCTCAGCAATGAGTCTGAGTTGGTGTGAGGGGTGATGCGAAAAATAAATGTGTGGGTGAGTTTGAGTGAGCCGCGCCAACTTTGCTGAGGTATGCTTTGGAGAGCTGGTATGCAACGACTAATACTCGGCTGGCACGCACAGCCGCGTTCATAGCCGCTTGGCTCCTCACTGCCAATGGGGACAAGAGTGTGGCCCAGATTCGCGGTCGCAGCCAATGAATATTTAAGTGCAGTTTTCCTGTTGAAGACGCTTACGCCAGCCTTTTCACCCAATACGCTGTTTAGGCTTTCGAATTAGGTACCGGAGGGCCTTTCCACGAAACGCACCAGTGTATCGCCTGAGCGCAGTTTCCCTCATTTCTGTCATTATTACTTATCTAAATATTATCGAGCACCTGTTTATGGCCCGAGTTTTAGACACATTTTCGGGTCGTGTCAACAGAATTTTGTGTCAACAGAATACTCCAGAGGTTTGTGGACACTCCCACACTTCACCTAATCCACTATTCGGACTATCAACTTGTCTTGCTCGAGAAGAATATAAAATAGACGAATTTTTCCCCTCTTCCAGTAAGGGCTCCCCAAAACCTACGGCCCACTTTACCTTACCCCAATTCAACTTACCCGATTCTTTAACCTCCGTTCCACAACTGGCCTACAGCCCCCTTACAAATTAAGGCTTTTCTGTCTTTCTCCCTCATTAAGCGCAAGGCAATCTATAGAACGAAGCCTTCTGTATATAGCGTGCGCTGTAAATTGGCATCAGCACATTTAGTAAGGCAGCAGCACAAAGCGTCCAGGCGAGTCAGCAAACCCGCAGGGGAATCCACCATCACTTTCCACTTCCCCAAAAACTGCGAAAAAGGAACGCGCAGTGGCGAACTGCGGAGAAGACTGATGGAATAAATTGCAAAGTCTCAGGTGACGCGGATCTTGAAGCGCACCGTGCCAAGCAGCAAGAGGACAAAATTCTGCCGGAACGCGATTCCTATGCAAAGCGTAACCACTCTGCCGGTAAGGTAAAAATTTAAACATTTTGCTAACGCCGCGTGTTGTGTGTTTCCTGTGAAAGCAGATTTACTGGCAGCTGCAGTTCCGGCTGGGCGAACGTTGCGGGTAGTTCTTGAATTGGGTTCTCCATGGCCCTTCAGCATTATTGAACCATTCTGACAGTGGCGTGCGCTCAAGGGGCTAAATGAACAAGCAAAACGCTATAAACAAATTTCATTCTGACAGTGGCGTGCGCTCAAGGGGCTAAATGAAAAGCACAACGCTATAAAAAATTTCATTCTGACAGTGGCGTGCGCTCAAGGGGCTAAATGAACAAGCAAAACGCTATAAAAAATTCATTCTGACAGTGGCGTGCGCTCAAGGGGCTAAATGAAACAAGCAAAACGCTATAAACAAATTTCATTCTGACAGTGGCGTGCGCTCAAGGGGCTAAATGAACAAGCAAAACGCTATAAACAAACCTTTCATTCTTGACGCTAGTGGCTTTTTCTGTCGCGCTCAAGGGGCTAAAAAACAAGAAAAAAACGCTATAAAAAAAATTTCATTCTGACAGTGGCGTGCGCTCAAGGGGCTAAATGAACAAGCAAAACGCTATAAAAAAATTTCATTCTGACAGTGGCGTGCGCTCAAGGGGCTAAATGAACACAAGCAAAACGCTATAAACAAATTTCATTCTGACAGTGGCGTGCGCTCAAGGGGCTAAATGAACAAGCAAAACGCTATAAACAAATTTCATTCTGACAGTGGCGTGCGCTCAAGGGGCTAAATGAACAAGCAAAACGCTATAACAAATTTCATTCTGACAGTGGCGTGCGCTCAAGGGGCTAAATGAACAAGCAAAACGCTATAAACAAATTTCATTCTGACAGTGGCGTGCGCTCAAGGGGCTAAATGAACAAAACGCAAAAACGCTATAAACAAATTTCATTCTGACAGTGGCGTGCGCTCAAGGGGCTAAATGAACAAGCAAAACGCTATACACAAATTTGTTTGCAAGGCTGAGACAAGGAGCTTTGAGAGTATAGCTAGGGAAAAGGCTTAATGAGAGTTTTTACTTAAAACGGCGCAAAGTTAAACATCTGCCTACAAAGACAAAAAATGTTCCGTATCAACATATAAAATTTCATATGTATGTTCTTGGTTCTTAAATATATGAGAAAGCTATTATGCGCAGTTAATTCTTGTTCAACTTTTAAATTGCCTAAGCCCTATTACTGGGTGTGAAAAAAACGGAGGTCTAGTTATAAAAATATAATTAGTTTATTATCCAATCTTTCTAGGAGTGACGCCGTAACCATATGACTCTTAATTAAATAACTGTCATATACGAGGGGCCAGCTCTTGCATATGTCTCGCTATGTTGAATTTCGGTTCCATTCACACCGAGTTGGAAATTGGCATATCTGCGCCCATCAGCGTAATCTATCGGGACATTGTCATGGCACAATCTCTTGTCGAGAAGTTCATGTCTTGTCAATGTTGGAGGTGCACATGAACCGGTTCATGGTGAGGTAGACCTCAACTGCGATTGCCTCACATGTCGATGTGCGCCGTGGCAACTCTGAACAGATACGTAGGTGTTGCGTCTTTGCAATTTGAAGCGCGAGTGGTGAGGAACGCTAGACGTAACAAATTATGGTGGTGCTGTACTGATTGTAAAATAATAAGCGCCTGGTAAAGGTGCCACAGCCACCAAACCGATCGGCCTTATGATTTCTCTGCCAGATGTTGAAGGACATCATTAAACTTCTAATTTTCTTCTTAGTTCAGACACATGTCTTGATTACGAGATATCTCGATCAATCGTCAAGCCGAGAAATTTGTGGTGAGTGACACACCGAATAACAGTCTTTAGCTGGGAACTTTACAGGGTAGCAAGTCATACGTTTTGAGGCACTTTGACATTTCGAGGCCTTGGCAGCGTTGCTATGTCAAAGTGGCAGATACTGCTTTCTGAAGTGATGCTTGTGCATGAATTCAAGTATACCTGGTGTACAAATGCACATATAATTCGCATTGACAGATATTAACACTGTTTTGGGAAGAGCTTTAGTTATACCTCTGACAGCCATGGTTAATAGCATAGGGTTGTCTACTTCTCCTTGCGGCATTCTATTACTGACGGCGGGATCGGATATCTCACCATGAATTGTCGATATGAAAACTATCCGTCCGCAGAGATAGGTTGCTATCCACTGATCCAACCGTCCCCCAATAGCCATGGAGGAGCATCCTTCAGAAGGTAATCGTGAGCTACATTATGAAATACTCTCATACTGCCTAGGAACACAGGATCTGTCAAACGACGGTAGGGTTTCTTTTTCTCGACGGTCGAGGCAAGGTCAATAACGCTGTCTCTTGATGAACGTCCTCTCCGAAAACCTGTCATAGCATCTGGGTAGAAGCCATGCTTTCCCAGAATCCATTCCACACCGGCGAGGACCATACGCTCCATTAATTTGCTTACACAGCGAGACAATTCCACTGGCCTGTATGAAGAAATATCTCGTAAAGACTTGCCAGGCTTTAGCACAGCCACTAAAAGACTTCTTTTCTAGAGGCTTGGGCGGACCCAGAACACATATAAAGTTGCAGAGGTGGACAAAATCTTTTCCCTCTGCAGGTCGAGATGACGGAAGCCGCAGTACGTACAGTTCTCCCTCGTCATAACGAAGTCAGCGGGACGGCGAAACATTTTCGTTATAAGCGGTATTTCGATATAAGCAACCATCGAGAAATCTACATCAATTGAGCTTTAATTGCGCCAAAACTGCGAGGAACCAAAACACAAGGTATACAGTAAGCAAACCTTTATTCACGTGCAATAAAGGCTGTGAGCTTTGGCTGTTTGAAGTTCTTGCCGTGTATAAGCAACCCCTGCTCCCATTTACAATGAATCGCATGAGGCTGTGGTCGCCACCCATGCATTGAACTTTATTTCGCAGCAGGCGTAAGCACTCACGCGTCTCCACCCTAGTTGGCTCCTCGTCCCCCGGCTCCTCGTCGGGGCTACCAACAACAGTGTCAATTATATCCACATCCAACGTCGGGGCGACTACGGCAACCGTACCGTCAGCCAACACAAACGTCTCGAAGTCACCTTATAACCCTTGGCCACAAAGTTTAGTAACAGCCTCTTGCTAATCGCTGCAAGTCCACTCTTGATTAAGCTGCTCATTGTCAGGGTCGCTGACAAGGGTGTGGGAAAAGCCTGGGTGCGCAAAGCAGTCGCTACCTTCTAAGGTGCAAGTTCTTTCCATGAAATGTTTAGCAAATATATCGCACCAAGCAAATCACGTTATCTCTTTCTGGCGTCTTACGCTGAGAGCATGCGCCTCAAAAGAGTCCTTGCAGGTACATGTAGCTCCTGGGTGGTTTCAATGATGCCCTGATGCATCGGTTGCAGTATTGCGGTTGTGTTGGAGGAGAAAATTCCAAAGCGATCGCCGTGAGGGTTGTCGATATTCCTGGCTCGGAGAATTTCCAGTTACGAAAGCCACTTGCCGATTCTTTCGCGTTGAAACCGTCTATACATAAGACGGCTGTGGGTACACAGCGTAATCATGCAAACAGCTTATTGTGGGTACACAGCGCAATACTCAAGAGTGACCGGTTTTGCACATTGAAATTTGCTTGATCACTGGGCAATTTTTTTCTCGAGTTGTGTAGCCGTAAAGTCTTCAAAACAAGTGTTTTTTCGGCCCCTCTTTGTCGACGAGGCTGCTAATTCTGCGGTTCGAGTGTCGGTGTTCGCGCTCCCCCACGACAACGCAATTGACCAGCGTCTAGGAACAAAATTCAGTGACTCTACCACGTACTTCGACTCTATGTCTTAAGTCGGATGGCGCGAATCGAGCATTACCGGCTCCGAAAATTCGGCGGGGAAGCACCAACTTCCCTTGACCCCCCATTTTACCAGCCTGGACTCACCGCTGGGTCACTGGCGCTCGGAGACGCCCATGCTCGCGATTTTGCTCTAAGTAGGTCAAGCTGTTCGTGCGCTTCCAGTAAAGCGGCCCTAAAAATGCATGCATTTGGGTTGGGGACCATAAGAAATAGTCGAATAAAAGCGACATTTCGAGTAATGCGATTTCGTTATAAACGTAGATTACTGTAATTCCATCAGGCGCAGGAGCTGTAGAACGAGTGGAAACAGGAAGCGCTGGCTCGTGCAGCTCAAAGGCACGTCCAGGCGGTATAAGGATATCTAGCATTAAGGCCGTCGACATGCTTTTTCCTGTATGTTAATTCAACTCACTCTTTCCCCCAAATTTTATTTTACCCTTTATCCTTTTTGTTTATTTACGGTCTGTTCACCCCTTTGATCTTACTTTCCCTTTGTCACCTCACTAGCTTCACCACCGTCGTAAGTAGCAAACCCTGTCATTAGTGGTGATAACTTCTTCAGCATTCATTAAAGCTTTCATTCCCTCCCTGCGTTCAACCTTCAGCTCCACACACTCTGTGGGTCGTCTGAATGCCTGTAGCAGGTCTTTTAGGTATGCTATTATTCTTCTTGTCCTGAGAGGTATAAGAAACACATATAACACCACCATTTTTATATGTGGTCGGGACCGTTTCGAGGGAATAGAAAGCGACAGTGTACTTTTGTGTGTGGATATAACGACAACTGAAGTGTGGTGTCGGCTATGGCAAGACAACGTTGAATCAACCTTTATACCACTTTACCTAACGCAAACGCGCGGCGCCGGCTTGTTTTCGCAAGGTGGCTTCCCTGTCCCCGCATGTATCATGAATTCTTCAATGTAAAGACGTAGTAATAATCAAACAACTGGTTCTATGTTTTCCCCACGGTTTTTCACTAACCTCCATTGCCTGATCGTTTAGAAAAATCCCAGCACATCACGCGCAGTGAATCTAGTGACACTACAGATATGATGCAGCAGCAGAAATTGTCTTTGACCGTGTTTTTCTAATTGAAAATATAAGCTCGCGTCCTCTACAAACATAAAAGCTGTTTTGCTTAGGTTAAAAATTGTCAGTACTTTTGGATTTTGACTACCACACTTATTTTGCTATGTCTTTTTATTTTCCTTGCAAAGGTGTTGTATGTCTGTGTAATGGTTTCTAAAAGACGAATTTAGCGAAATAACCACAGGTTCAGAATACAAATTGGCGTTCAAAATACGCCTTTCGACCATATCACTGCACTGAAACCACTGGGAAGATACGAAAGGCCAATCCCTGACCATGTCTTGACGTTTCACAAGTCGCTTTCTGCAACACCGGTGCACTTGTTCACACATCGGCGTATGTTAGGGAGTTTAAATAATGGAGAAAAAATTGGAAGCCATGGCACTCCTGGAAGTAATCTGCTGTTTTCTTTGAAACTGCTTGTGGTCCTGGATAATAAGCAGTGCCATTTATAACTGATTTAAAGCTTTGTTCTTAATCTTTTGTCACGTAGCTAAAGGTGCAGCAGGTTTCTCCACGGAAAAACTTTATTGGAGCGAACTCATTAGGCACAAAAACCAAAAAGAAAATAAATTGGTCGCCACGCCTTTGCGAAAATGGATGTCCAGCGTAGGTGTTCTAAACCCCTAAAATGGTGATAAATGGGGATATGAAATTTTTATGGTCGTCTCAGTGGACTTGTGAGGTGCGCTCGGCTTGTGTCACTAGCTAAGAGTACGGATTATGGGAACTTTGCTCCTATTTTTCCGGGCCGCCCGAATTATGACTGATCAGTTCGCATTGCGTGACATCTGTTTGCACTGCGAAAGTTCATGGATGCTGCCAGGATGTTGTTTATGCGTTTTAGTCGGTCAGCTGTGGTAGGCTTAGCTTGTCCTCCCTGGTCTGTGGCTGCGCGCGACAGACGTCGTTCCGAATGCTAATCAAAGATAACACGTGCAACAGCATTTCAGCAGCACATGTGTTTCCAAAGATGTCACTCTCTGCAAACTCGGTACTGCTGTTAATGAACAATCCTCTCGAAGTTAACGGCGAGGCTATAGATGGGGCAATCTCGCAACACTAATGAACGCCAATATGGTCGCCGTTGCTGACTGGCGTGCCTTAGTTGCGGTAATGTAATACCATTTCTACATACACTACACTAGCACTAACACCGAAGTCGGCTTCTCTGGGGGCCAATGCTGGGACCTGCCTAGCCTGTCGTATGCGCGCGGCGTATGTGGCAAGAACTGCTCTATTTAGGAACACAGTCCTGCCTAGCCTTCAAAGATATCTACGAACATAATCCTTACCGGGAGCAAATGGTGGGGGTTCATTTGTATACAGGGGCCTTACCATACATAAATGCAGTTTCCTTGCTTGTATTGTCGTCTGCTTAAAGCAACGTGAGCTCCATGCTGTATACCTGATTAGCCTGACCTATGCCTTCAATTCCTTGGCGCTGTTCTTCTTGTGCTCTGCACGGTGCACCGACTTGAAGTTCAAGTATCGTCCTGTGTGCGTGCTTTTTCTAAAAACAGCGAAAGATAGTTTAGTACCATCGCGTTTGATTAGAACGTCCAGGAAGGGCAATTCCCCGTTGTTTTCTTTTCCCACTGGATTGTGCAATTAGGCAATCTTCCCCCTGCCTAAGCAAGGTGTTTAGGTCATGTGCTTCATCCTACTTGTACTCTTAGCTTTCTGTCTCTGCTTTTAGTGTGAACAAGGCTCCCGTTCGGGGTGCCGAAACGTCATTGTTTTATTTTCTCTGGTGGTCGGCGTCTTCTCTATTATCTACTTAATTTCGGAATTGGTACGGTTCGCGCTCATTCTGCGCCACTTAGCGTAGGAACAATTCCTCTAGGTACGAACCAGCCACCACTCCTTTCGTTCCCGTGGTTTTCCATTACAAACGGGTACTGGTAAGAAAACAGCAAAACAAGGCAACAGATGAAGGCGCGAAGCGGGGTAGCGACGGCCATGTTGCCTGCACGATCAAGAGGCTCGCACGTGATCGCACATTGGTGGAGGGTATTTGGCTGAAGAGAACTGCCCGCGGCACTTCAGCGTGCACCCCTACAGCGAGAAGGCGGAGGTAAGCCTAGGCAGCACCATTACTAAGGTGGCTAGAATTCTAGCCACTACCTCAGCCATCTAGCCATTCTAGCCACCTTACCATTACCGTCAACCTGAGGTGCCGCCGAAGCAATAACGCTGAAGGTGCTCCGCAGAACGAGGGTCGCTACCGTGGAGGTGAATGGGTTCGGGGACATGTAGGCGGCATCGGAAATGAGTCGGCCCGCAAGTAGGCGAGCGGCGAAGCAAGCCTCTGCTCGGAGCCGTCGCACCCTGTTTCCTGTACAAGAGGGCCCTCAGCTGGAGGTAGCACAGCCGCCAAGGAAGAGGGCAGGGCAACGCTCCACGCATGCCACGCCTCGCGACTGAGGAAATATTTTCGAGGTTACCAAGAGAGGCCCGTGCTCCGCTTGACAGGCAAGTTGATACCCAAGACCCGAGCCGAGGCCCTCCTCACTGAACACCTAATTGCCAAGTGCCATGCAGAAGTGTGCCTCCACTGCAGACATTTCAGGGAATACAGCAACAACCAGAACAAAAACATCGCCATTTCGTGCTTCTCTTGCCGCTGACGGATGAAGCCCCATACACACCCACGCTATGGGAGCACGAGACTTGCGGTGGAAGAAGGACCCATATTCTACCGAACGTCAAGACGCTCCAAGACATTCCTTCACTTCCCCCGAGCAGGGTTAACACTTTAGGAGACTGCGTCCGCAAGTACCACACGGATAGGAGAGAAAATTTAGGCGCTAACGTCTCATTTACCCACGTTCTATCTCCCTGTCAAGACCTCAAGAATTATATAAGCCTGCTTGCACTCGCAGAACGAACATTTGTCATACCATTCTATAACTTTTAGTTTTTATTTTAACACTAGTTGCTGGCTCACATCGTAGAATTTCAATAACCTTCACCTGTTTACAGTGCGGTGTATTTGTTTTCTCGGAAAATTGCGCATTCAAGTCTGAAACCTTCGATATCTGAAGGTCCACACAATGAAATAAAAAAGCGGCATTTGCAAACAGCTCCCCACCTGATGCGTCATTTCTGAACGCACAATATCAGCCAGAAAGCCAGCTATTTCGTGGCGTGGGTGCTTATGGACCATAATGCATCCTATTTATCCAGCTATCCAGCCGCTAGCAATTCTGCGATTCGGATACAAAGTTAAAACTCTTTGTACCAACCGTATGCTAAAACCAGCCGACTGATGTAAATTTATTCGTGTATACCCTTAACTTACGGCAATATAACGTACTTCTTCACACCTAGCCATACCTGACAGGCCCACTTTCGACGAAAATAGATTTCGTTCTGCTATTTAAATAAATTTCGAAGTTCACACGGGTCGGTGCGCAATACTCCACTCAGGTGGTATATGATCTCATTACGACCACATTCAATGCATTGGGCCTGAACATAGGAGTAACAGCAAGTTGTTTGCCCCACCAGCGTTTGTTGCTGTTACTGATATTAGCTACGCGTGCAGGGAGGAGAAGAAGGTGTGTACACCTCGTCTCCCAGGTGTACTTTGCATACGGAGGTGTAATAGGTGTGATAAATCTGAAGAAATGAACATTCAGTGTCTTCAATTAATAAAAGAAAAACAAAGATTTCATAGAACCAAAAAACAAAACGAGTATTTGTTTTTATTTCACCATTATTGTAGACGTCAATGACATTAAGAAAGTAAGGATGTATCCATATGACATTTAATGTGGTGCAAAACTTTCTGAGAGCTGCATAATCGGTTGTACCTGCCGCAGTTCGTTTTTGTCGACTTGAGAATAGTGCAGAAAGAATAAAGCTAGGCGTACCACCTGCTTTCAAATTACTTCTTATATAATTTGTCAAACTTACATCAGTCAATGTTTGAGATCCTGCCATTACTCCTGTAAGGATATTAATGACATCATAACCACAGGGAAGAAACGGCGTCGAGGAGATATTCTGAACAAACGTCCACAGACAATAAATCGCAATAAAATCCGCAGATATGATTACCTCCTTCATCTTTAACTGGGACCGAAGGCACGAAGTGTATCTTCCAAATTGGCGTGCAGTACTGCTCTCTTGACATTCTATAGGTTTCGCTACGCTAACCGGAACAAAAGAAACACATCGCCACATTTACCCATGGTTGGGCCTATTCAGAGAAGAATTTGTGAATGTCGTTTTAGTGGGGATATACATAACAATGAAGATGAAAGGAGGTTCTCGTCCATGGCAAGATGTTATTGTGTAACACCTTTGTTCCACTTTAGCTCAAACAAATCTAGCGGACCCGAATCGTATTCGCCGGATAGCTTTCTGTCCGCTTTCGTTCCCATGAATCATACCATGAAAACCGTAAACTCACACTAAGCTTTACCCGTGGCTCTTCCCGAACCTCCCTTTTCTAGTCATGCAAAAGCCAAACTCGCCAACCCGCGCATATAAAATGCCCCAGGTTGATATATGATAATAGCCCCTGAAATTGTACTTGAACTTGTTTTCAGAATGAACAACTCTAGGTGTGTCCTGCAAACCATAAGTTTTCGTGTTAGGTTCAAAAATACCTTCGCTTTTTGCTTTACAGTTTGATGAGAACATTTATTCTTGTCTTTTTTACGTTCCTTACACGCCTGTTTTATACCTACGGTGATTGGATATCAGCTAAAATGAGGAGGAAGACGATGATGGCGACGTGGGCATTTGCCAAGTAGGACAAAAAAGGGGGAGAAGAAGAGGATGTGGATGTGAAGCGAATCTGATAGGCCCACCTCTCAGGGCGAGGCCGAGAACTAGCGAGAAACCCGTCACTCTGGAGCGCACCTTGACTGGCAATCCCATGGGGCTTCAGCACTGCATGGAACAATCAGGATCTATCACCATCGGAAGGCCCGCCGTGAAGGGAGAGGCCTAGCCAGGTTGCACTGGGATCAATTACCGCTCTGAGACCATGCATTTTCGCGGCAATTCTAGGTTCGCCAAGTTCGATATATCCGATGTGAACGTCGTTATAAGGAATATCTTTCGCGTGTATTTTCGCGACTGATTTGTTTGTGTTCGATATATATGACAGAATTTGCTCTATCCGTTTTCGTTATAATCGGGTTTTACTGTATACGAGCCTTTCCTCTCTGAGCCTCAAGTACCGTGCAGTTTCCCTTCCATGGTTTTCTCTCCTATGTGTTGTTTCCTCCTCACACGCCAGCAGAAACGTCCTTTCAATCTTGAGAATACCTATAAAATGGTTTCAAAAGGAGATTTTAGTGAAATAAAAGGTTCTAGAGAAAAATTTCCTTCCGAACACGCGTCTTCGAGGTATCACTGTACTGAAATAACAGAGAATATACGAAAGACAAACTGCGAAGCATAATCTCAAGTCATTTCCCATTTTGCTTGACGCAACATTTAGGTGCTTATTGGAACATGTACGTGTATTGGGGTTGTGCACTCACGGAAAAACAATTCCATTTCCTTACTCATATGTTTTGTTTTCTTTAAAACAACCTTCTCCTCAACTATAACCAGGCCCATTTTTAACTAATTTAGGGTTTGCACTTTTAATTCTATGGTTCATACAATTTTAAGACCCACCGCTGGGTAAGCGAAAGTGGCCGATCTTTAGACCGGAATTGCCGTTGCCGAGTCGCTTCTTTTGCACAGACTTCGCAGGACGCATTTCACGCTTCTATCCGAAGGGGCCATTCTTAACACTCGAAATCTGGTGACAGAGCAGTTTGCGGCGTTCACCAAATGCCTGATACACGGCATACTAACCGCTTCCACCGTCAGCAACTAATTATAACGCGAACGGCCACGCACAGAAGGGGTTCGGTGGAAGCTGCTTATCGCGAGGCATTGCCTCCATAGATTAATATTAATAAATGCTAAAGAGAAATTTGTCGGAGCAGAGGCGTTGCGTCGTCGGCCCCGCTATAGCGGCGAGGCGACGTCCCTCACTTACCAGGGTTGGCTACCCAAATACTTTTCGTTCTCGAAGCCGAACGAAACACCGCATGTAACGTTTTAGATGCAACGCATCTCTTTAACTCGCCTTGTCCGGCGTTGTCGCGGCGTAGTCCGCATCCCTCCCCCATTCTCCTCTCCGCGGCAGCTGCGCGCTCCGCCGCTCTCACCGAAGCGCCATCTGTGTGTTAGCGCGGTCAGCGCGCAGCTTGCGCCCGGCTGCGCTCGCTCCCATCGCCGTGCCAGCTGTGCGTTAGCGTGCAGCTTGTGCTCGGTTAAAAATTTACACCATCTTCTGGCGAGGGGAACCATGGGGTAGATGCGACGCATCGGGGGTTGCCGTTGCGTTTTCGGTTATGTTAGCGATGTCAGCGTGTGGATTGCTGTTGCTGTGTATCCTATTTACGCAGCATGTTCACCCCCGATGCGTCGTATCTACCCCATGGTTCCCCTCGCGGGAAGATGGTGTAAATTTTTTTCCTGTTCACCCTGCATACAGTTTCTGCATACTTCCTGACAAGTGAATCTTGTCGCGACGTTATCGTTATAATGTTTCCTCCAAATTTAGATAATCCTTTACAACAAAATTGTTGCTCTTTTACATCCTGAGGAAAATTTTCACCTGTTCATGAGCCATTCTTAGGACAAATGGAACGTACCTCACCGGTGCATGACAGAAAGCTCACTGAATATCGGCTGGCCTAGATCATGGCGCCAGATTTCCTCCAGTATATATTATTAGAACGACAATATCTGCAGTTGCCAACAAAATGTGCATCCCAGAACCGTTCATTCACTGAAATGGGGATACCTCTGTGCGAATAACCAGTTAATAAAAAACTTTATCACCCCTTCGTAAAGAAAGTTGAGATAAGACCGAAAGCTTTCGCACATAAAAGCAGCGAAAAGGTGCACCAAATGCTCAGCTGAAAGTGAGTCCAATCTTTTGTTAAAATTTCAAAGACCCAAATCGCAAGCAACGAACGAACGCATGAGACGATGTTTGGCGCACTAACTAAACGACTTGTTACGATTCTGCCGCATCCTGAAAACTTTTGCGAGCGCAAGCCTGCATCACACAGATCCCAGCTTGCCGCAGAACGGCCGGCGTAAAGGCGGCTCGATGTCGGCGTGATTCAATCTTCGTCGGAGGCAAACGCGAGGTCTGGCGACTTGCCCGAAGGACGTGGACGCCGCAGCCGAACGTCCTCTCCTCTCCCCCATCCCCCAGACTCCGCGTGTGGCGCTACTACCGACCCCTCACGAATTCAAGAAAGAGGGTGTGTGTGTGCGGTATGTTCGCGCGGTGTGAAAAAGCAGAAGCAGCCTTGTTCTACCGTTATTTGTTTGGGCATAACTAAGGGGCGCGGAGCGCGGAAAATTATTGGTTTTGGAGCAGCGAATCAGCGCGGTCACTCTGATCGTGTCCTGTACTGTCACCACGCCCAGAAGAGTATTGTTCTTTTGTAATTCGGCTCATATTTCCGTTGGAGGAAAGTTAAATTTGCCTGCAGCTTCTTTTTTCATCTGCAATGCCAGGGACGTTTACTGGCTGCTCGACAACCACGTTACCTGACATGACGAGGCGACGCGGAGCGCTGTGCTGGGACGCCATCCCGTATGTAACAGCAACTGCAAACAATAAAACTGCATATCGATGCATGGTTTATGACACAAGGGCTTAATATTGTACTCTTTCGTGATCGACGGGTGTAATGGCTTACTGAGAACCGTTCTTTTTCGCAGATTTTAAGTTAACTGTTTTACACACTGGGTTTCATGCACGCATCGTGTGTCCAGATATCCGTACCGCAGAATCGGTCGACCAGCCAGTCTACGGGGAAAGGCGTTATACTTTTTTGAGAGAACGTCGTCAGTTTCACTAAAGCTTTCGTTTAGTAAAAAGCTCAATTTCTTTCTCTCCCCTCCCTTGTAGCAGTGGGACGGGGTTAGAAGGTCCAATATAAAGGCCCAGCTTCACCTCGATCCGCCCAAAGGTGGCGCAGTGGCTTCGCTGTGATTTTCGAACTCAGCTTGTCTTTTGCACACCGTCGACGCGTCTGAAACGGATTTGCGCCATTGTGCATTGTGAGTGGTGGTATGCACATTAATTCCAAGAAAAGTAGTGGGAATTCAGCGTTGCCAGCAAGTGTGGTGGTGCACCTCACCGAGTGCCATGATATCCTGACGACTCCTCCCAGGATAAATGAGCCAGGCACGATCGGCATACCCCTCCCTACCTCTGCGCCTTGAGCACTTCCGAGAGCCCCTGGGCAAAGACTCATACTCGCTGAGCGCACACACCCGCCTCCATAGCCACGTGGCTCGTCGCTGCCAATGGGAACGTGAGGCTGGCCCATATTGGCTCTCCAAGGCAATGGATATTTAGGTGCAGTTCCCTGTTGAAGAAGGTTACGCCAGATTTTTCACTGGATAGGCCTCTAAGGCTTTCGAAATAAGTACCGGAGGGCCCATCCACAAACCACTCCGGTATATCGCCAGAGCATACTTTACCTCTTTTCTGTTTTCATTTCGTATCAAAATATTATCGAGCAGCTGTTGATGGCTAGATTTTTATGCACATTTTCTGGTCAGGTCAACAGAATTCGCAATTAATATACGCCATATGTTCGCGGACACTCCCAATATTCACCTAATCCACTATTCAGACTATCCAGTGGTCTTGCTCCAGCAGCATATGGAACGACGGGTTTGTTGCCTCTTCCTATAATGACCACAAAGAAACAAAGGCCTACTTTAATGTACTCCACTTTAACTTTTCCGAATCTTTAAGCTCCGTTCCCCAACAGGCTACAGCCCCCCCCCTTACAAATTAAGGCCTCTCTGTCTCTCTTCCTCTCTCTCTTTAAACGTAGGTGTTCTATAGAACGAATGCTTCTAGATAAAGCATGCGATGCGAATCGGTATCAGCATATTAAGTCAGGCAGGCGCAGAATCCGTACATTGCCTGGATGTAGTTTCCCTAGTTTCTGCCATCATTATTTATCTAAATAATACCACGCAGCTATTTATGGTTAGTTTTAATACACATTTTCTCTTCATGACAACAGAATTCTCGAATAATACTTCTGAGGTTCGTGGACGCTCCCACCATTTACCTAATCCACTATTTGGACTATGAAGCGGTCTTGGTCGAGCAGTATATACAAAGATGGATTTTCTCCCCTTTTTCTGTAATGGCCCCCAAAAAAGAACGGCCCTCTTTATCTTACCCACTTCAACTTATCTGATTCTTAATCTATGTTCCCCAACAGGCCTACAGCCCCTCCTACAAATTAGGGCTTCTCTCTCTTTTCCTCTCTCTGTCTTTAAGCGCAAAGCGTTCTGTAGAACGAAGCCTTCTGTATGTTGCATGCGTATTTATGGGCATCAGCAGATTTTAGTTATTTTTTATTTGTACCCTCAGTGCCTAGAGGCATTTCTGAGGGGAGTGGGTTGCAAGGTTATACACACAACTAGAAAGCAGCAACAAAAGTAGTAAGCAGATAAGTACAAACATAGATGGGCCCTAATCATACAATGTTAGCTAGTGCTGCACGAAACTGATGGTTGTCTTCGCTTGCGGCGGTCAGTCCTGGAAGGCGGTTCCAATCTTGTGACGTCCGAGGAATAAATCACTGAAAGAAGGCGTTGGTGTTACATGATATTGTTCCTACTTTGTGTCGGGGGTCACTACGAGAAAAATATATGAAGGAGGGGTAATTAACTCACTCCATAGGGGCGAATTATGCCAGCAAATTTTGTGAGAGAGACAGAGGCGAAAGTGTTTGCGGCGTGAAGTTAGAGTGGGTAATTGAAGCAAGTTTTTCATATGACGTGACACTTGCCGCAAAGGCGAAATCTCCGAGAATGAACCCATTGGACCACAGATATACGTAGGACATCCGTTTTACAGCCTACGTCCAAGTCCCACGCTCGACGTCTGGTGGACGTACTTCGGATGTATTTTTCTGGGAAACGTGAACGTCCGTTCAGTTTGGTCCGACGGACGTCCGAGGTACGTTTGTGCATGGACGTTTAC
The DNA here is from genome assembly GCA_013339765.2 of Haemaphysalis longicornis. NCBI lineage: Eukaryota > Metazoa > Arthropoda > Arachnida > Ixodida > Ixodidae > Haemaphysalis > Haemaphysalis longicornis. The sequence goes on from JABSTR010002247.1 coordinate 85,306, forward strand.
TATTGTCCCATCAATAACGTCCGTTGGACGCCCATCGTACGTCTGTATGGTTGAAGAAATAATATTCCTCGATCATGTTAGTAACTCATCGTAATTAGCCTCGCGTTAATTATGTTCGGGAGGCAAACGATTTGTAAGCTCAGAAAACAATTGTAGTAGCTGTAACCCTAGCGCCTTTCTGGATCGCGCACAAATAACTCGTTGCGGCCCGAACGGAGTCAACTTTAGATAGTTATGTTCGAATTAAAAAAAAAAACGACAGCAGGTCTCGTAAAGTTATATAAAAACAGTTGGGTTGATATGCAATGTTGTATTGTTTGATTTGCTGCTAATTAGGCTAAAAGATATTTTTTAAGTGCGAATGCACTTTATAAGCGACCCCAAACTATCCACCGCCGGCGGCGGCGGCGGCGGCGGCGGCGTCCGCAGTGCTCCTCTATATTTAAAAAAGAAACAGCATCCGGCGCCAGGTTTCGATCCGAGGACTTTGCGGCCGCAGCGCGACGCGCTACCGACTAAGCCACGGAAGCCACGCTGATATCAGTGTGAGTAACGCGCCTTATATCTTTAACGCATTCAAACTACGTCGTCAGCGGCGTGCGTTGGCGACTCAGCGGCGTTATAGCGGCTTGATAACTGCGTGGTGTACACGTGATACTACAAACCCGATGGAAGAGATGGAAGAGAAGGCGGCGAGGCGGTGGGCTGCGGGGGCCGAGCGCAAGCGCCGCAAGCGGGCCGACAACCGTGCATTCGCACTTTCACATTCTCCCCCTCGGGGAAATGCGGGGGAATTTTTTTTTTGTGACTAAAGTTTTGTATTGTTTTTCTTTTGTGCGATGCAAAGCCAACACTGGTCAAGACACGTCAAGCCGTATAGTCATACCCATTCGAGTTTGTGTGCAAGTTGCGAAGCGCCAACGAACTTCGATTATCTTAGAGAAAGAAACCCTGCTGCTTTCTTCTAGACATCTTTTTGCATCCTCAACGAAAAGTTAGACATTTTTATAAGTGCCGGTGAGTGGGGAGGGGGCGGGGAAATCGTCTTTAGCTTTCCGTGTACTGCAAACGCCGTACTAGTCGTACGCTGTGCCGAAGTTAGGCATAACTGGCTTAGCGCGTTTTGAATGACAGCGTAAAATTGCGCTCAGGGAACCACCTTTTCTTCGCAAACATAGGCGCGGTAAATTAGTTATACCGTTTTCTTAAAGCTCTCAGCGGTACGTTGAGCATGCCCGCGTTCACATTCAGCCCAGCGGTACCTACGACGTGGTGTGCGCAGTGGCTACTTTTACGTTCACTTAAGTTTACGGAAAAGGTTGTAACAATTTTTACTGTGTGAGCTCGTTGCGGAGATACGTTATGCATTGGTCTTGAGGTGAAATATAGGCACGGTGTCACGAAATGTGTAAGAAGCCGTACGGTGCGTTGTAGGACGTGGGGGTGGGGGGGGGGGTATAGATAGACGCTGTCAAAGCGCGTAGATGAAAAGCATGCATCGTATCGAAACGCACCCCACTGACTCTGCCAAGCTTGGAGTTGGGCCACTTGGTATATTAAGAATATTGAAATATGAGGGGTGGGGGGAGGCATTTCGCCTGGCCAATCAGGCTTTCGGTGCGCATAGTTTCGTCCCTCCGCAACTGCCAGTCACAGTGTGAATGTATTGTGTATAAAGGCCCATTCACACTTGCGACAGGAGCAACAAAAGCGGTGCTGATTTCTGTTCATGTTGCCGCGATCTACATTAGCTGTAGATTCGATCCAACCAAAATAGTTCAAAAGCAGGCTAAAATTTTTTTTGTGTGTTATAATGTAGCCATATATAGGACTACATAATCCATGAAGTTCGAATTTACATGTATTTGACTTCTGTCTGGTGGCTCTATAAATAAACCTGTAATTGTTGCTTTTGGTTTTGCAGGTGCTGACCGAGGAGTTGGGGAAAAGGTTGAGCCAAGATGTTCCTGGCATGAAGCGTGATGGGCACATGAAAGTTTGTACTTACTTTGGGAGTTATAAAGCGTTAAATAAAGAATGTTCAACCTTTGTGACATTGTATCTGTTTTGCATGCCGCACTTTGCAACATGTAATATTTCATTCAGTATAGTTGTTTTAGCAGCCTGCTTAACTGTTCAATACTTCTTTTTCGAGCTAACTCTTTCTTCTTTAGCGTGCATTGATGGAAGTTCTGTCTTTAGCAATTTAATGGTAATATCCCAAACATATTCGGTATAGATTCATAAAGTCTAATAGTGTGGTGTCAGTTTTATAGTAAACTTGAGAACCTGTACTTGCTGTAAATTTCAGTGCTTTATTGATAACATGCCTTGAAGTACTCCAGCTTTAAGAATAATCAATACAAAAGCCCCTTCTGTAGCTTGATTTGGCAAAAACCTAATTCTAAGTGCTCGTACCACACACGGTGTGGACCGACAGCTTCACATCCTATTCATACTTTTCTTGGCAAGAGTGGGAGGAGGAAGGAGGAGGATAGACAGCATCGTAATGTGGTGTGGGGCCCTCAGAAGAGTGGGAACAGTGATGCTTGCAGTAGCACAATATATTTTAAAGTTGCGAGCTTATCGTAACCCCTTTTCAATACGGAGCCATGTGTACACTGTGGGCTGTCATGTTGAAGCATCCTGATCACCGAGGTAACTGCCTACTACAACTTATTCATATTTATGTTGACACAGCAGCCCGCAGTGTATGCATAGTCCTTATTGAAAAGTCATGAAGATAAGCTTGCAACGTTCCACTGTATTATGCTTCTGTAACATCACTGTTCGCACTCTTGGCAAGAAATATAAATAGGGTGTGGAGTTGTCTGTCCACAGAGTGCATGGGGCAAGCATTTATAACTAGGGTTGTGCCAAAACAAGCTACAGAAGAGGCTTTTGTATCAAGTATTCTTAAAGCTGGAGTAGGGAATCAAGGCTATGTATCAACAAAGCACTGAAGTTTACAGAGAGTACAGGTTCTCCCTGATTCGAAAAATTTAGGACTAGAAGCGGACGTCCGGCGGACGTCCAATATCGGCATTTGTAATCCCCTGGACGTCCCCTGTACATCTCGGTTAGGAAATGTCCGATTTTGAACATCCACCGGATGTCGGGAAATGCGGCTAGGACGTCTGTCGGACGTTCGTAGGATAAGCAATTACATTGCATCGGACCATCCCACGGACGTCCCTAAAACGTACGCTGGCTTTCTGCGGATGTCTAATGGACGTCCAAATGTCCGAAACCGGATGTCCAATGGATGTTTTATGGACGTCTGTGGTCCAATGGGAAACGTGCTGCGTTGTCCTGCGTGAGCTCAAGGAATCTCACCAGAAAGTCATGGCTTGGTTCCCAAATGAATGATGCATATTCGAGTTTAGAATGAACCAATGATTTATACAAAGTGTTTTAAGGAGGTATTTGCAGAAAGAAGTAGCGGCGAAGGTAGCCAGCATGCGATTTGTATTATTATAATGGTAATAGTATGGCGACCAGGTAAGATCAGTTGTTATATGAGCTCCCAGGTATCGGTATGACGTCACAGGTTCAAGAAGAGTGTTGTTAAGATAATAGGAAGCAGACGAAGGGGCTGTTCTTGAAATGCGCAAGACTTTGCACTTAGTAGTATTAAGGTACATTAACCATTGTTCAGACCAGTTAGAAATTGCATTAATGTCTGATTGCTGTGCGGTAACGTCGTTATCGTTGTTAATTTCTTTAAAATAACACAGTCATCTGCAAATAACTGAATATTAGAGAAAACACAGCTAGCTAGATTATTAACGTATATCAAAAACAAAAGGGTTCCGAAGACAGAGCCCTTGGGAACACCGGAATGATCAGAACTGGGTAAAGATTCTTAGTTATTGGCTGTGGCGAAGTGGAAACGATTAAAAAGGAAATATTCAATCCACGGAAACAGCTTAGGATCTAGATTAACATGCTTAGTTTGTAAAGGAGTAGTTTGTGAGACACTTTGTCAAAAGCATTCGGGAAGTCGAGGAAAATACAATCACCAGATGAGCAGCGATCTAAAATTAAGTGTAGCTAGTGGGTTAATGAAACCAATTGGGTCTCGCACGAGAAAGTCTTGCGTAAACCATGCTTCGCAGATGAGAAGAAACTTAAATTCAAAAATGTGACCAGGTGGGAAAAAATTACACGTCCAAGAATTTTGCATGGAATGCTTGTTAGTGATAGGGGTCGGAAATTGTTAGGCGTGTGTTTGTTAACGGACTTATGGAGTTGCACCAACTTCCCGACTTCCCAGTCCGCAGGAAGGATGGTCCTGTCGAGGGTCTGCTGTAATATTTTGCTCAAAATAATATAGGAATACACAACAGTACTTCTTAAGAGCTTCGTATTAATAAGGTCAACACCGGGGCTCGATTAGGGTTTCAATGACTGGAATATTTTACTTACACCACCTGGGTCAGTAAGAATGGGGTCCATGGAGAGATAATTACAGTTCTGAAGTTCACGTAGTTAGGGGTTAGAAGAAACAACAAAGTTCTGGCAAAAAAACTGCATTGAGTAGGGAAGAACATTCGGCACTGGGTATGATGGAACCATCTGGCCCAGTTAGGGTAATGCTATTCGTTTTAGAAGGAGTGATGACACGCCAAAATTTTTTAGGGTCGTTAATTAGCATAGAAAGAAGGGTGTGCCCAAGAAAGTGTGATTTGGCAAGTTTTCCTGCTGCAGTGTATGCTTAGTTGGCGGCTGTGTATGCGTTACATCGGTAATCACTCGGGGATTTTTTAGCCAGACGATAGCACCCCTTTGCCTGTTTAACTGCTTGTTGTACCAAGGCGCCTCCGGGTTTGAATTTATTGTGCGCAGAGGGATGAATGTATCAGTTAGTTCGGGAACTTTATTTTTAAATAGGTTCCAGTTTTGCGACAAGAAAGTGTCTAGAAAGCAAGGTAGTTCATTGTTAATAGCTTCGAAGTCATCTCTTAAGTAGTCGCGAATTGTACCTTCCTTAGTGGAACGTTTATATTAAATGAAAGGAGCGAGTCGTCGCTCAGACCGGGTAAGTATGAAATAGGGGAAGGTAAATTAACGTGGGTAGATATTATCAAATCCAGTATATTAGCTGTCTCTTGCATGGACCTAGTCGGTTCAGAAACGAGCTAAGAAAAGGAAAATAACGAACAAAGATTCATAAATTCAGTTGTTTGAGATGAAGGTGGTTTGTATGCGGGGGTTTCCGATGAACAAGAAATAAGTTCGAAGTTAAAATCGCCCATAACGAATATGGAGCAGTGGGGGTGTCGTGTAGAAACAATATTCCGGGCATAGTGTAGTTCAGAGACAAATGTTGGGAGATATGAAGATGGACGGTAACGAACGCCAAGCAACAAATTTCCGGTGCCCAATGTCAACGCAAGACCATACAGACTCTAAATGAGTATGAATGTGAATTGAGTGAGATGGATACGACTTTTTGACAACAAGTAATGCGTCACCGCCTTGACGCAAGTTGCGATCGCAGCGATAGATGTTAAAGGAAGACACGTCGAAGGTTTCACTATCATGAATCTGTGTGTGCAGCCATGTTTACGTGAGTGCTACGATGTCTGCGCTAATGGTGTTAATGACAGAGTTAAGGGATTACCGTTTGCTTGTTACACTGCGAGTGTTAGCTAGAATTACGGAGACACACGGCACCGGTGCGCCAGCTCCCCTCGCGTGTTCCTAGTGGGTCGGGCTGCCGGGCAATGCTAACGCACTCACCAAAAGCGGTGCTGCGGACGCGGTCTTGGGAAGTGGCTCAGTAGGTGGCGCCCGTTTGATTTCTTTTACTCTGTCAGGGACGGTGTCGTACATAAAACACCGGTCGTCTATTATTAGTTTGTTATAGCGCAACTGGAATTGGGGAGAGTGTCGTTGGCCTTTGCCGAATTCTAGAAGGTTCTTTCTAGCCTGCCTAGTTGCAGCTGAGAAATCTTCTGATACCGCAATGTATTTTAGTTTTACAACAGTGTGGGCGGAAAGAATCGCTTCCTTCATACTGAAGCTACGAAATGTAATGATGACCGGACGAGATTTGGAGCTGGAAACGGTGCCTATGCGGTGAACGCGATCGACATCGTTTAGAGTAATGTCTTTTCCCGTCGCACTTGATAGCGCAGCTAGCGACTTCCCCTTGTGTCTTGCCATGATTACGGCGAGTCCGGGATGCCATGAACGAGCAGGTTATTTCTTTGTGACCTGTCCTCTAGGTCGTCCAGGAGCGATTGCAAGACGTCCTGCTGTGACATCAAGCACATCTGCAGCGTCGCTGACAGCCGCCACGTTATCACTCATCTGCTCTATCGCTTCCGCTTTTGATTATAAACATTGAAGACGGCCGAAAATGTAAACCAGCTTTGTTTCTATTGCCTGCTGGCCTGACGTGATTTCTCTAGATATCTGTTTGAAGATCCGCTTGCCCTTTAGTTAATGTGATTTTCCGTTCGTTGATGTCTTTGAGTATCTGAAGCATTGGGTTCATTTGCTCCGAGTTCGCACCCGGAGGTTCGTCGTGAGCTGCGGATTGGTGTTGGGGTTTAGAAGGACCAGGGTTATTTAGTCTCCACGCCGCCTGACAGATGCAGCAACAGCGCGACATCAACGCAATCAAGTAATGTTTACAAACACTTATGCGCATGGGAGCAGTATCAAGGAGCGATTGTTAGATCTCGGCGCGAAAATAAGATTTGATTACGCACCTGCGGGGCGTAGAGAAGATGTTTCGGCATGGTTTCACTAACGATGTGCCCCCATGCCCACTAAGGCAAGTGTGTAGCGTGGCTTGCTTATATTCGTGCGCCACAATGCTGCCGCCGTCACTTTGGCCGTGTTCCGGGTGAACGTCTAGTTGCTTAGTCGAAGGTTGATACCGTCGCAGCCCCGATTGTAGATATCCAGCACGTTATCGCCAGTCGACGCTTGAAAGGCCGACCCAGGATCGATGCGCGTAGCGAATGGCTATACGAAAAAGACGGCCAGGAAACCTGCGGGGCGTAGAGAAGAATTTTCCGCATGGTTTCACGAACGCTGCTCCCATGCACACTATAAGGCAGCATCAGAAACCGTCCAGGCGAGCCAACAAACCCGCTAGGAATCCACCATCTGCGTCCACTTTCCCAATACACGAAACAGGAACGCGCAGCGGCGAAGTGCGGAAAAGACATAACGAAGAAATTCCAAAGCCACAGGGGAAACGGATTTTAAAGGACACCGTCTCGAGCTGCAACTAGACAAATTTCTTCTGGGACGCGCTTCCTAGCAAAGCGTAACCACTTAGCCTTTGGGTAAAAATCAAGACATACTGGTCCCGCCGCGCCTTGTGTGTTCCCTCTAAAGCAGCTGTACTGGCAGCTGCAGTTCCGTCGGGGTGAACCTCGCGGGTTCTATTCGATTCAATTCGCCGTCCGGCAGGATGACAGTTCAGCTTTAATGAACCGTTGTGCCGTTCCGTGCACTTAACCGGATCAAGGAAGTACCGTAACAATTTCAAATATATATTTTGAAGAACAACTGTTTCAACCGAACGAACGTATTACCCTCCCGCTGATTTTAAAATTTTTGAAGGAAAACATTGCAACTGGTGTTGAAAAAAAACATGAGAAATTTTTATGGCGTTTTGAAACGTTTTTGTTTTGTTTCGCTTAAATAAACTTTTAAAGAAATGCTATATAAAATTGTCTTTTTTTTTCTTTTGAAAATTTGCCTTCAATGCTACTACTGCGTTGGCAAAAAAGAAGACGGAGATATAATTATGAAAAGGCATTCATTACCATTCAAACTTTACTCAGGAAGCAGGCCGTAACCATATATATCACTTTCCATTAAATAACGGATGTCACGGAACACCTATGTGGACAATGCCCCGTAGCGCCGAAACCCGTCACCGAAGACGACGAAGAGGATGCGGCTGGCCGGGAGCGATCATGGCCGCTTGTAAATAGATCGCATCGCTCTCCGGCAACATTTTGTAAATACATCGCTTCACCGTCACCCATGGTTCGCCTCGTCATTGACCTGCCGCCACGTAACATCTTGGAGGAGGTGCGGGTTTCAGTCCCATCCCGGCACCGAGCTCCACCCCGTCTCGGCTCATGAAGCGGTCTCGACCTGGCTCTTGGAAAGCGTCGGCCCGCCCCAGCCCCGGTGAGCCACCGACGCGACATTCCCCAGCCCCGTGTCCCCTGCCCATGCTCCGCCGAGACCAGGACGAACTGACAGCCACGACCAGACGTATAGCCGACGACGTCCCCCCGCCCAGATCTCCGGCGCTTCTCCGAAAGCTGTGGACGCTGCCTCGTGGGTTCGGCGGTGGTCAAAGCGGTTCCGGGGCCGGTGCTAATCGCGATCATCACCATCATCAGTGGCGGCAAGGACTTTATTGTACATGTTCTCGTCGCATTGCTCAACTGCGTCGCCACCCTGTCTTCACCCTGGCCTCGACCGGGACGGTCGTCCTCCGCCGGGGGGGGGGGGGGGGTGATGTCACGGAACACCTATGTGGACAATGCCCGTAGCGCCGAAACCCGTCACCGAAGACGACGAAGAGGATGCGGCTGGCCCGAGCGATCATGGCCGCTTGTAAATAGATCGCATCGCTCTGCGGCAACATCTTGTAAATACATCGCTTCACCGTCACCCATGGTTCGCCTCGTCATTGACCTGCCGCCACGTAACATTTGGTTTATGCGAGATGCAAGCTCTTGCTATGTTGAATTTGCGTTTTATTCACACCATGTTGTAAACTGTTATATCTGCGCCCATCAAAATAGTGTCGGGGACCACGACCACCTAAGTAAAGGTGGTCGTGGTCGGGACATGGATGTTTTGTCATCGGTAGCAGGTGCACACGAAGGTGTTCTTGTGTGACGTAGACCTGAACGGCGATTGTTCCACATATTGCTGAGCAGCGAGGCAACCTTTAAAAGATGTAGTGATTGCGCCTTTGCATTTTGAGACATGCGTAGTGAGGATCGCTTGAGGTTACAAGCTATAGGAGCGCTCTACTGCAAATAGCCGATAAAGAGCGCCTGCTGAAGGCTCCACAGCCACGAAATTGATGTGCCCTATTATTTCTCTGCCACATATTAAAGGGCGTGTGTAAAATGGTAATTTTCTTCTTATTGCAGAGGCATGTTTCGACTACGAGAGCTCAGGATCAATTGTCGCACCAAGACATTTGTGATGAGTGACACACGGAATAACAGCCCTTAGCTTCGAATTTCATGGGTAGCCTATCATGGGTTTTCAGGGGGGCACTCTTGGACATGACAGAGAGCGCAGTACGGAGTTCCATCAGGCGCAGGATCTGTAGAATGAGTTGAAGCAGGCCGTGCTACAATGAGCTCGTGCAGCGTAAAGGCACGTGGAGGCGGCTGTAAGTTTATCAAGCCTTAAGGCCGCCTACTTGCTGCTTCGTGTATTTTAATTCCAGCTCATTCTTCCCCCTAATTTCTATTTTTACGTTTATCCTTTTTTTATTTACGGTCTGTTCACCCCTGTGATCTTTCGTTCCCTTTGTCATCTTAAAACTTCACTGCCGTGAACATCCATCTGCTTGTTCTACTTCTGCGTGAATTAGGGATTTGAAATCATGGAGAAAGAATTGGGAGCCATGGCACTCCCAGAACTCATGTGTTATGTTTTCTTTGAAACCCCTTGTTGTCCTCAATTATAAGCAGTATCATTTAGAAGTGACTTAAAGTTTTGTTTTTCAGCTATTGTCGCGTAGCTAAAGCGGACGCAGGTTCACCCAAGGAATAAACTTCATTGTAGCGAAAAAAAGTTTCGCCTTACCAGCCCTTCGAAAAAGGATGTCCAGCCAAGGTGTTTGACCCACTAAGATGGTGATAAATGATGGTATGAAATATTTATGGTCGTCTTAGCTGGCTTGCCGGATGCGCTCGGCTAGTGTCAGTAGATAAGCGTAAAGAGAATGGCGACTCTTTTTTTCTACCGTTCCTTGCCGCCGCCATGATCATTGGTCAGTTCTCATTACGCGGCATTTGTTTGCATTACGAAGGTTAATGTGTACTGACTTGTGTTGTTTATGGGTTTTAGTCGGTCAGCTCGGGTAGGCGCAGCTTGTCCGCCCTGCCCTGTAGCAGCAGGTGACTGGCGCCGTTCCGAATCGAATCAAAGGTTGCACGGTAACATCATTTAAGCAGCACACGTGTACCCAAAGATGCCGTTGGGATGCAACTTCGGTATTCGTAATAAATACCTGGTCAAAATTTGCGGTGAGGAACTAAATGCGGCAATCTCACAGCACTGATTAACGGTACGGCCGCCGTTGCTGCCTTGCGTGCCGAAGTGACGGTATTCTAATACCTTATCTGCTAACAGTACACCTAACGCTACACCACACTCGGCTTATGTGGGAGGAAATGCTGGGTCCTCCCTAGGCTGTGAGCAATATGAACAATGTTCCTATCATTCAAAGATATCTGCCGACATAATCTTTACCGGTAACAAACGGGGGCGGGGGTCTAATTCTTCACAGGTGCCTTATCATCCACAATGCCGTTTCTACGTATGTTCTGTGTTTTGCTTAAAGAAATTACCAGCACTATGCTGCATGCCTGATTAGCCTGACGCATGCACTCGGTGTCATATGCCTCGACGCCTTGGCGTTTTGGTCCACGGTGTTAGCCTTGCCCACGGTGGTGAAACCGTTGGGGGTAAGGGTATACAGCGTTGGTGCAAAATAATACAATCAGAGTAGAAGCTGTCAATGAAGACACGTGTGCAGACTGGCTTCGGCAAATACAATGCAGTGGTGTTAGCGTTGCGAGAATTTATGCTTGCGTGTTAAACCTTCCCAAACATTCGAGTCAGATCTAGAAACATTGGCGATCAAAGACAAAAATTCTATCTACTGATGACATGCGATACACCCGTCAAAAAAATGAATATAGCGTGCACGGCACAAAAAAGAGAGGAAAACGCACGCCCCACTTCTAGTGAAGATAAGTTTGGTGCCCGATAACATAACACACAAATAACAAATCAAAGGGAATTGATCGCGGCAATACATTTGGCATAATTCCAAGACCCGCCGCACAGTGGGCGAAAATGGTGGCACCTTCTTCCACAGCTTACAGTGACGGGGTGCTTCCTTGTCATACACTTCGAGCTTCGCTTTTGTAGCTTTGTACCATAGGGGGCACATTTTTAATACGTATAGTAATTTGGTCACTGAAAATCTGATGACAGAGCACTTTGTCAGCGGCCACCAAACGCCTAATACCCGCCGTAATTACCGCTCCGTCGTCAGCGCCGACTTTTAAAGGGAGTGGGCAATTGGTGAAAAGGTTTCCGCGGCCTTCTTATCGCGAACCTTTGCCCACAAAACGTGCCTCCAAGAACCACTACGTTACTGAAACGAGGATACCTCTCTGCGAATCAACTTGTAAGAAACAAACTTTACCATCTCTTTGTAAGGAAAGTTGAGAGAAGCGGGAACGAATTCCCACACGAAGACTGCTTCAAAAAATGCGTTAAAGTCCTTTCGTGAAGTGGGCCCATATAATCGTTAAAACTTCGAGGAGCCAAATAGCAAACGAAAAACGAACCATTGTGACGATTTTTCGAGCTGTACGTAAGCGCATCTACGAAGAATAAAAATGTTCACCAATACGTGGTTTAAAAGATTCATAAAGAGATACTATACTTACGTCTCAATCAATGCGTGTCTCGTGTTATCTGGAACCGTTTTTTTTTTTCGCAGATTTTGATGTAACAGTTTTGTAACCTTTGAAACACAGTTTCAAGCACACGCCGGGTTTTTATCGGCCGACCAAACTGTGTACGGTGAATGCATTTAATTACTGACAGGACGTCCGTGGTCGTACTAGGAAACCATTCGCTTTAATAAAAAAAGTGTAATCCCTTTCTATACCCTTGCAGCGCCGCCACTGCATTTACATGCCTTACATCCAAGACACAATTGCATATTGTTCCACGCACCGCTGGCTCAGTGATATCTGTGTGGCTTCCATACGCCGCGTTTCTTTTCAGAGGAATCCAGCATAGCCGTGCCCTCTACAAGCACATGGCGGCAGGAACTCACAACGGCGAAGCGTGTAGATGACTGATCGAAAAAATTTGAAAGCCTCAGCTGAAGCGGATCATGAAGAATCCGTGTCAGGGGGTAAGACAAGCCCATAGAGAAAGCATTTCCTAAGCAAAGCGCAACTATTTGGCTGGTTGGGTAAAAATGAAGACATACTGTTGTCGCCCGGAGTCATGTGTTTCCTTGAGACGCTGCTTCAGTTGCAGCCGCGCTTCAGCCTGTACGGAAGTCACGGGCGCGTTTTGCTTGGGTTCAGCCTGGTGGTCAGTATAGCATTATTGCATCACGTGTCAGTGCTGCACGCTACACACAGCCAAACTAACTACCGAAGCAACGCAACAACTTATTGTTTGAGAGTTTATTACAAACCAGGTATTAGTGCGCAGTGACTACTGGTACCAGTGGTGGCCTAAAAAACAAAGCATTCAATCTGTTCCGAAAGTAGTTCGAACAATGCCGGTGGCGGGAAACATGCCACAGCAAAATCGAATACCACACAGAAAACACCCAGTCCTAAAAAGAGTTGAGAACCACCCTACTTTATATAGAAAATAACAGTGCTGAGACGGTATCACGCCAATATTCGCATTTTTATATAAAATATTTTGTAACACGCGTTTACAGAAGCAGAAGGTTTTATTTACTAGGCTTTTTTTCAATTGTTAGTAATTTTGTTTTTCTTTTATTATTGTCAGAAAAATGCTAATGTGCAAGTTTGTTCCTCTTAGTTTTTTTAAGTATTGCAAATTATTACTGGGTTTGTTCAACGCGTATAAAAACTTTTTAAAAAAGCTCAACATCTGCGCTTACAGTCAAAATACACATTGTTACACTATGATACAATTAGCTGGAAGTACGCCAGACGAGGTCTTCAACATGTCTCGTAATGGGACATCGCACTTTCCCATTTCAGATTTCTTCACACCCGGTTGAAAATTTGGAAGTCTCCTCTATCAGGGCAATGCTTGCAGGGCGATGGGGTGTGTGAAGCACTGGCAAAATCTGCACCAGCTCAAGGACCGAATAGTGACTCGACAGCGGAATGTAACCAGGCAGCGCTGTGTCCCACACAGAGCTGAAAACAAAGTATGGAAGCCGCCCAACAACTTTTTGCGTTAGAACAGTATTAGAAAACACACATCAGTGCGCAGTGACTACTGGTAACATCAGCGCCCCGAAAGAACAGAAAACATCCCATCAGGTTCCTAAGTACTTCTGGCAATTAACACAATACAGGGTGTTGAGACGATAATTGGAACTCTTTAAAACATTTTCCTGAGCGAACCGCCGCTCTGTTCGCGCTCAAACTTGCCAGAATGTCGCAATTTGTAGTCTATTTTGTTTGATACCGAGAGCAACGATGGTACTTACCTGTGTATTCTGAAAATAAATAAAAACGAGGTTCGCCTATGGGAAAATGGCGGCTGATTTGGACGTGCGAGCCAGCGACAAGTTTATATTGGAACGGCGGAACCACCCGCAGAGTGAAACGCATGTTTGGCAATTCACGTACAGAGCCAAATGGTACAGCAGACGATCAGAAAATGCACCTAGAAATGAGCTAACAGACGATCACAAAACCCGGTTTTCGGGCTCGCACGTCCAAATCGCCGCCAATTTCCATAGGCGAAAATCCTTTTATTTATTTTTCAGAATAAACAGGTAAGTACCGTCGTTGCTCTCGGCGTCAAACAAAATAAACCACAATATGCGACCTTCGTGTGAAGTTTGAGCTCGAACAGAGCAGCGGTTCGATGATTGATTGATTGATTGTAGGGTTTGACGCGGCAACGCAACGCAGGCGATGAGGGCGCCGTAGAAGAGGGCTCTCGGATTAATTTTGACCACCTGGGGATCTTGACGTGCGCCGAAATCTCGTACACACGGCGTTTTAAATGCGAATGCATTTATTAGTCGGGGGTTATCTTGCGTCCATCGAGCGGCGTGCGCCTGCATTCCTCCAGCGCGAGCGCACGTGAGCGCGCGCCTCGTAGTTCTGCCTTCGTCGTCGTCGTCGTCGTAAATGCGAATGCATTTCTTAGTCGGGGGTTGTCGTGCTCCGTCGGCGTGCGCCCGCAGGTGTTATCTCTCCGCGCTCAATGCCGAACGCATGCGCTTGAAGCGAGCTGTACTATTTTGCTCGAAGCGGCAAGGACGGCGAGTACTGCGGTGTTAGTCTCGTGTCTAACGTGTATGGGAACTTGATATCGCACGCCGTTGCCACGTCTCCCGTTCGAGACACGTCTCCGTACAAGGACTTGTACACCCTTGCCTACACCGGAGACGGAGTCTTTGTGGTGACCGCGTACCTCGCGCCCAACCTCGCCCGAGACGCCGTTGCCGCGCAGCTGAACGC
>JABSTR010002248.1:0-48646 GCA_013339765.2 Haemaphysalis longicornis
GCGTTTTGGAAATTCATGGCAAGGCAATGGAGAGCATGCTTACTTCGTGAGTGTCTGCAGGCGTGCCCAAGATAATTATCCTACGGACGCATTCCAAAAGAGCTTCCAATAGTGCCAAGAGCACTCGCATTCTCTTCAGCTATAGTTCTACTGTTCTTGAAGCCCTGTTGGATATGTTCAGTGCCTTTTCCGCTAAACCTCAATTGTACCATTCTTGAAAGTCAGATTAAATAATGTTTTCCTAAGAATGACGCATCAGGTTGAGTGTTTCAATATAATATGAGCCAAATCCATACTTATCGTCCCGATATTCCTTAAAATATCCACATAATTTTCAATACTTGTGGCTATAAACTTCCCCTAGCTGACATGTAAAACATATATAATACCTTTGACAGCGTTGTAATCATGTTTGGTAACAAACGTCCGCTTCTTTCTCCAATTCGCTTTAGGTGGATTTGTCTCATTTCGAGAAAAAAAAAAAAAAAAAAAAACGCCTGATACGTCAACCCCCATCGTCAAACCCCCTTCTCTTCCTCAACCCCAATCGGCGCCGGTGAGGGCCCGTTCCCCGTTACCACCGACTCCTATTTCGCAACTGTTATTCCCCTCGCCCCC
This sequence comes from Haemaphysalis longicornis, assembly GCA_013339765.2. Taxonomy (NCBI): domain Eukaryota; kingdom Metazoa; phylum Arthropoda; class Arachnida; order Ixodida; family Ixodidae; genus Haemaphysalis; species Haemaphysalis longicornis. Next base: position 619 of record JABSTR010002248.1, read on the forward strand.
ACAGACGCCTCTTTCACAATTTGCACAATCGCCGGATAACGGCGCCAGCTATCAAATTATTGCGGAGGATCAAAAGAAGCGCGAGCGGGCGTAACAACGACCGCAAACCGACGCCGCCGACAATGTAGCCACCGCCATTGCCGTCTCAAATTCCACCTCGCCGAGTAACTGCGACTCGCTCCCGGTTGAAGAGCAACTTTCCTGGTTGGAATGCCGGCGTGAGCCCATAATTCTTCTTCAACTTGAAAGGCTTTCCAAGCGCCTTTTTTGCCTGTGTATTTCACGACTATGTATGAGCCTATCACTGGTTGCCGATTTATGCGTGCACGGGTTCGGGTGGAAGGAGGGGGCGTATATGCACAGCTGGGATTCATGCCGCTACCGGTGACATGCCCGTCGTGCTGGTGAGAGCTTTAAACGTGAAAGTATCATGGTTCGACGAACCCTGTCACCTCTCCTCCGCAATCGGATGGTTTGGGTCTGAGCTGATGTGTTACACAGACAGTAAGATGCCTACGACAGGGGAGGAAAATGGACAGCCGCATGTTTGTTCACTGGAATAAAGCTCGAGGCCTTCCAGGTTTTAGCTCGCTATGGGACGGGCGCATGCCGTTCACTTAATTTGGAGGAAGAAGAGCGGGAATGGAAGAATCGTCGGCCCGAAAAGAAACGTGAATGGGCGCGAAAACAACGGAAGGCCGCTGCCGCCACCGTTGCCGCCTCAAAATCGAGCTCGTCTTGTAGCTGCGGATCCTTCCAGGATCAACTGCAACTTTCCCGCTTCGAACGCCCACGTGGGCCAATATTTCTTGTTCAGACTAAAGGGCTTTGAGAGCGACATTTTCGACGGCGTGTTTCACCTCTAAGCAAGCGCCCATAACTGTTTAACTGGTTGCGGGTTTATGAATGCAGGAGCTGCTAGTGGAGGGGGAAGGGGAGGGGGGAGGGCTTGCACGCGCAGCTCTAGGTTTCATGCGCTTACTTACGACATGTACGTTGTGCTGGCAGGAGGTTTAAACGTGGACGTCAAAAGGTTCAATGCGACATGTCCGGTGTCCTCAGTGGTCGAGCGGATTGGGTTGGTGTGCTACACCCAGATGCTTACGACCGGGAGGGGGGGGGGACAACCAGATCCACGTTTGTCTGCTAGGATAAACCTCGTGTCCTTCCAAGTTTCATTGAGCTATGCTCAATCAGGAAGAATGATCAGTCGCAAATTACAAAAACAAACGCTTTTTGCTTCGTGCGCCCCATGGCCTGCGTCCAGCTTCGCAGGTCATCCTTCTTCACAGAGTGGAAGGGCACTATTTTTTTTTTCATTATTACGATGGTGGGTATAGGGAAACGCAGTGTAGGCAGTGCCGGGTTCGTTCCCGTATTGCTTCAATTTGGCGTGGCTCTGGCCTCTCGTCTCACCGCGTGGTGAACCGGGTGCATGTTGCGTGGAAGAGCGGAATTAGTGGCGATTTCACTGATTTCATGTCGAAAGCTGATTAAGTAAAGACGTGATTGTTGTGGAGGGACTCCATCCTCAACTCTCCAACTCCCATGTCGGAGAGGGGACTCCTGCGCCATTTTCTCCCGACTAAGGCGGGAGAGAATGTCGCTTCCCACTTATGTGGTGTGAGGTCCGGGCATTTTGGCATGGTACAAATATTGTACCGCTATTTATGCGCATAGGACAAAATGTACAGACAGTAGGTTCAGTTCGGGAACACACATTTTTGTTGCAATGCGATGCACTAGACTGAAAGTCTAGCAAACGTGCACGAAAAGTGCTGGCTCTCAAAACTAAGGTTAAATTGCAAAAAAAGTTTGTTCTGTTGCATATTAAACTATTAGTTACCTTTTTTATCCGTGGAACACAACACATCTTACCCAAGACTCGTAGATAGCAAGAAAAAAAAAATGATTAGAGTAATCGCAAATTTCCATTACGGAATAAATGCTGGGTTAACGTTTAGTAACCTCAGAATCCTACCGATACTTAAAGTGCATTAATTAATCAACATTATGAATCATTCCACGTTTGTATAAAAACAATGATTGGCATATTCTGCAGCTGGAAACCTCTGCACCTCCACACAAAGCAAATAGTCGTAAATCTCCCGGAAAATAACCTCACATGGGCACACTACAATCACCAAATTTTAAAACGCATTCTACTTCATCCGCCGCCTGAAAGAGCACTGGTAGCAGTGTTCAAAGTGCTGTAATTTATTCTAACAGAATTAGGTTTCCTTTTTATTTCCAGGCTACAGCACATGGGTAATGTCTTTACCGATATTTGTTTTGCGGGCACCTATATGCAACTTTGCCTTTTTGCTGCTTTCTGTATGATATAGAGCCAGGAGTGAAGGCCTTGTCGAGTAGGTGTAGAGAATTTCTGCCTACCTCATCACCTCACTGTATTTGCGTACGTGCTTGAAGCCAAATGGCACTGAAACCTAACAAAACCGTAAATAGAGAAATGGCTGACAATTCCGCTGATTCCAGTTCTCGCCATTACTTCGAAATTTTCTCGCTTTTAGGGGCGAAGCCCCTCAGGGGCTCGGGCTGGCAGCGTCTCATGTCTTCGTCTTATGCCATCGTAGATATAGTCACGGTACTAAAACACCGGGACACTCGTTTACACCTCGCGATTAAACGAGGCGCCGTCGTCTCATGTCATCGTCAATGTAGTGACGGTACTAAAACACCGGTTCAATTGTTTGCGCCTGGCGCTAGAACGTAACGCGCATCAAAAGAACACACCGGCACACTCGTTTTCCAACGCTTCACGATAGAACGTTTCGACTCCGTGTTCAAAAACGCGTATTTAAAGAGCACACCAGCACACTCGTTTTCCAATGCCCTGCGCTAGAACGCTTCGTGCTTCAAAGACAAGAGACTTTTACAGCAAAGCAGTATACCTCTACCCCCCGACGGTTTCATCTGCATTGGCAAAAACGCCAAGCCGCCAAGGATACACTTATTCACTGTGTGCTTCGCTCCTCCTCAGGTTTCACGTTAGTGGAGATGGCCCGAGATTTTTTTTAGCAGAACCGACGATTGCGATGTCGTACTCACCAGCTGTCCCTTACACTCCTTGCCGCTTTTCGTTGCGTTATGGGTTTCGTTGGCGCAGACGAACACTGAAAAGAAACGTAACGTGTTGTAATACAGTGAATTTCAACTAAGGATGGGACGGAGGTCCCTCCTAGACCTTCGAAAGCGGCGTGGGCCCCGTGGTGCAACAGCAAACGATGCTGACACGTCCAATATTCCCAGATATATTTGCTCTTGCGGCTGAAATTGTCCATACACTAGTTTTACGAGAATTTGACGTTTCGAGTTCTTTCGCCCAGCCGTAGTTTTATTCAAAGTGAATCATATAACTGTAGCGCTTCAGAAAGACAAGCCAGAAGTACAATATGTACCCGCCTTACAGAAACCCCATCTTTAGGCAGTGCCCTTGGCATCCCTTGCACAAAGAAAAAAATATTAAAACTTGTTAGTCTTCGTCACGCGATACCAATCGGCAATACCATTCTGAACGCTTTGCGCGGCCTTTTTTAGGGCCAAGATAAATACAATGCGCATGAGTTTAGGTCTCTACAATCAAAAGGGTAGCTAATAGATTTTTCCGCCTTTCATCGTTTCGGCATTCCTACTCGAATTGCTCTCGGAAACCCTTATAACACCAACCTCAAAGTTTAGTCGAACTGCCAAGAGTTATTTTGTAAAAATCCTGCGCCGCTCCTGCTATCCGTAGCCTCGTTATTAGGTAGCATTGCGTGCTCCAACGTCTCAAAATGACGGTGATTCGCAGCGTCCACACCGTCGAGCCAGCAGCGTGCTGAGAGGGTGTTTCGGGAAGCTGGCCTGCTGACGCTGACCCCGCTCCTACCACGGCCGTGTCGCATTGTCGCGGCGAATGGATTGCGAGGAGATTGTAGCTTTCGTCGTCTCTTACTCGTTAAAAAGAACAGCGGCTGTTGAGGGGGGGGGGGGGGGGGGGGGGGGGGGGGGGGGGGTGTTGTAATGCACTTTTAAAGACAGACAGACAGAATAACTTTACAGCCGTGGCGATTAGGCCGGCGCTGTCTTCTCCGTCGTCCGTCGAGCAGCAGGACCCATTTTGGGCGGATTCTTCTCTGGATGCCTAAACGCGAAAATTTTGGTCTGCCTGTCGGTACGTCCGAACATATTTATTAAAAGCGAAGCAGTTTAGCAAACAGTAATTTTTTGTGTCCGCACTTAAAAATACCAAGAAATTGCCGGGAGCACGCATGTGAGCTCGGGCATTGCGGCGACCGCCAGACAGTTACAAAAAACAAGAAAATGCCTAGTGCTCGTGTGTGCGTGCCTCGCGATGACCGCCAAGCGTCCCCTGCGCACGTTTGTCAAGCTTGACACACACACTTAAGGAGATTGGCCAAGATTGGCCAAAAAAAAAAAAATCCAGCGTTCGGCGTCATCGTGGCAACACTTGCTCAGAACGAGAAAGAGAAGGCATACCACACACCCCTCCAAGGTGGTGGTGTCCAACGATTATCTTATAGCAATAATGATGGAGCAAATGTCGTTGCGGCAGCGAAGACTAAGCAAATCACCTACAACCGTAGACTTAAACCTTCGTTATGGTCGTAAAGGTTGCGTACAGCTTCGCTACCTTCAAGTCTTACACGTTATTGTGAGCTTCCTTCATTTTTTTCTGAAACGGACTAGCAGTGGTACTGACTTTTAGCATCTATACTGAAAGCACAACTTCGAGGCGAGTACTAACGAGCTCGAGGTCGAAATTTATGGGGAACAACTTGAAATATTACTGGTCACTGGGTGCCCGCAGTGCGATAAACTAAATACAGACAGTAACACCGACACGGCCGTGTCGCACTAAATAATTGATATGCTGGAATAAATATTCGATATGCTTCAGTGCATTTAGGATGCCAATTTGGAGTGTGGTACGCGCCTCTTAAAAGAAAAGACATAAAAACTGTCAATTCACACCACATCATTTAACGATTATCCATACGTTCAAGGAAAGCAAGCCTTATTTTGAAAAATAAAAGGTGGCCATGTAAAGTTTTCCTAATGTGTTACGGTGGTAGAAGACGACGACGAAGCGCTTGAGCGCGCGAATAAGCAGTGGTGATTGGACTGGTCTCTAAAGAAACGTTTATTTATTATTTTTTGAGTGACTGGGTGGCATTACACCAGGTTTTGTGCCAAGTGCTACACTTCCTTGGTCCAGGGCTCCAGCGGCCTCTGCTGATTGACGTGCCTGTTAAATCAGAGCGATGACAATACCAGCTACCCGCTGTTTCATTCCCGTTTAGCCGAGAAGGTGATGTTAAATTGTGGATACCATGTAGCCACAGACGTCTGTCTGGTTCTTATATGTAACAGGCAGAATCTTGACGTCAACCAAGCGTTCTTCCAAAGAAGGTCGGGAGCGCAAAGAGAAGATGCAGTACTTCGAATATGGCGAGTTCCGAAGGGTCGTGCACAGCGTTTCTCGGTGGTCCAGGCCCACATTGTCACCAAGCGGATGAGCTGGTTTGAAGGAAGCAGCAAGCTGCCACCCGTATCCAGCGCAACTACGCACCGCATGTTAAATAAGTTTGGCTTCCTGTAAATACGTGCACTCTGAGCGCACTGCTTGTCGAGGCGACGCACATTCGGCAATCTCGCCTTCGGTACCCGCGTCATATCACGGAGTGTGCGACGCCATGGTAGTCAGATTTCAATGCGAGAGCCTTATGTTACGTTCGGTATATTAAGCTCGAATGGCCCCGGCATCTCCACGAAAACCCAAAGAAGGTCAGAAGCGAATCAAAACATGCCAACCTTCTATAAGAGATGACTAGAGATTACCAAAGTTAATTAATGATTTATTAGTAATGTGGACTGATGCGTGATTAGGGTGAATTAAGTGAAAATGAGACAAATTGAAGGGAAAAAGGATAATGAAAATTTAATAATGATTGCTTAAGGATTGGTAGTAATTATTTGTAAGTTGGGGTTACGATGAATTAAGGTAGATTACGGTGATATCACCGTGAATTAAGACGTATCGGCTGTATTGAGATGAGTTATTGCTGAGTTAAGGTGGATTAAGGGGGGACTAGGCTGGGTTAAAATAAATTAAGGTAGATTAGTATTTACCTAGGTGGATTACGATACACTAACGTGGATAAAATGTCTTAATATGGATCAAATAGATGACGCTGGATGAGCATGTATTAAGGGGGAGTAAGATAATTAAAGATGGTAAAATAGCGTGGCCGTTGTGTCGACGTGCATATGAGAGGCACTCGTAATATTACTAAGCCAGACTTTCGCTTTAAAGCCCGTAAGCAAATCTGAATGCCCCGAGAAATTGTTACAATGACGAACAAAACGTAAGTTAATGCCGGCCACACGTGCTAAGTATGGGTTGACAAAACCAAAAACACCCTGCATAAGGCCCGTAGTTCCTGTTTGTCGACGGACCTGCACCGCGCCACTGGCAAATGTTGCGGGATTACTGGGACCTTCTGTAGTAACGAAAATGGCTTTGTTGAATACGCGTTGAAAGTATTTCGCGTGAAGAAAAGTTCAGGGTAGTATCAAGAGGAGATTAGTGTAAAGCGCTACGAGAAGATGTTCTCTGAGAAAATAATCTACGCAGAGCCTTAACAAAGCTACGTCCCTGCACTGTCCCACTGAGGGGGATTTCTGATCACGCTGGAATCCCAGGCAATGAGGTAGTGCATAGCCTCGCCCGCGAGCTTCTGCAGCGGGCACCTGGGATTCCCTGGCCTTATCCACCGACGTGGGACACTACTCTTCACTACAAACAAGAAAGAAAGCTTCACTACAAGAACATCAGAGAAACCCTTCGTACACTTTCTGTTCCAGACAAATCTCTAACCACCACGCAACTACGCATTCTTCGACGCATACAGTAAAATAAATACCCTCCTTGCACCTGCTCGTTCCTTGCTCTACCGTCTCCGACACTCACCACTAGCTTATCCAAATTTAGAACACTGCATATTCTCCTGTACCATTGCAATTCAATACCCACATTTTCTTCACCCTCCTCCTTCAACGTGGCGGACATGGCTAGCCGAGAACCAGCTCACAGACCAGTTGGCGTTGGTGAACTTGGCCCTTGAAATTCTCGACGCTTAATGTTGCGTTTGAATAAAGTTTTTTCCTCCTCCTGAGAAATCGCTACATACTTCCACCTTGAAGCGTTTTTGTTATAGACGATGTACATTTCCCCTCAATAAAGGAGGATAACTTGTCTCTTATTAGCAACCTCGAAAGGGAGATAAAAAGTTGGCTTTCTGCATAGGCCGCTGGGTAAGGCAAGGACTAGCTAACGTTCAGCTCACGAAGTTTTTTAAAAATACAAACGGCTGGAGTCGTATACCGAGAGGATTCTATCGAAGCAGCAGCAACAGGCTACCTCGTTGTGCATTTTCCACCCGACTGCTGCCACCTGTATCGGGTAGAGCTGGTAGGGGTGACGTGAAATGTTTCATGACCAAGGGAAAGAAGACATTCTATACGCAAGACATGCTAGCGTTGGAACGAAACAAATACGGCGAGCGAGTGCTGCGAAGTGAAACTGCGGAGAGAACGTTTGGCTGAACAAGACTGGGTGAAGAAATTCGACCGTATTATTGATGATGCTGGTACGAGTCTGGAGACGGTGCTAGTGAACTTCAGCGAGGTCACAAGTAATTATCGGTCAAGTTCCGCTGATAAATAAGACATTCCGTGTGAGCCCATAACTTTATTAAAGAGAGGCTGGCTAGCTGCTTTAGTATTCGTTGAACCTATCTCCCTCCTTCCCCCCTTCTCTGTCTCTAGCTTTCTATTTCTCTCTGTGGGTTTTCGGGGTTATTTATGTGTTTTTTTTTTTCACGTGCCTCTGACTCTAAAAACTGTCTGTCCGGGGAGGTGTCCTTGTGCAAGTTAAAGGCACATTTAAAGATGAATAGCATTTTTGTTTTAGCAGAAACATCATACATTTGCTACACCTCTCGGCATTAGTTTCTATGAGACCCTTGCCTTCTGAGAAATTAAATAAAGCAGGTGTTTCTGTCTACCGTTTTTCTTGCAAGTTTCGTGACGTTAATAAGCGCGTCATAAAGAGCACGAGGGAGCTGGAGCTCTATTTTCAATTTTTCTCGACCGTTCACCCCTTCCTGAGTGCCTATGCCCATTTGCTATCACTTTCGAGGACGACATCGAAAGGCATTCATAGAGGGTTCGTCGACGTAATCTTACTATGGTGGCGCCTAGAAAAATTCGTTCATCCAGTCCTTCTGGCGATGCTTTCCCGGGAGGTACTGGAGCCTGGCAGCAGGTAGTTGACGGCTATTGCCCCAATAATATAATGCTACAGAAGTAAGAAAGGGGGAAGGCTTTATTTACAAGGTCTGCGGCAGGCCAGTCGGGGAGCGGCAATAGAGGTGGGGGGTATGGGTGGCCAATAAACTGGCGCGTACCCACTCAGGGGGGTTGTCCAAGAAGATTTTTTTTTTCATTAAAAAGAACCAGATAAGGAAAAAAGGTGCAGCCGAAGAAAGAATTTAGTACGTAGATTCAAGAGAGAAATAGAAAAAGAAACAAGAACGATAAAGCTTGATCGGAATCATTTTAGCACGGCAGACGAGCCGTTTCTGAAATGAAGGAATGGATGGCGTGACAGACATCCCCACGGCAATGGCTTAGCTTCGTGCCTACAAAAGACAAACGCTCTGGCAGAGTTAATGGCAGTCCAAGACTCGCAGGGGAGCCTCCAGCAACCTTCTTCGATGATTAGAAAATCGGCGGCAAAGAAGGAAGGATGTTCATCCGATTCAATTTCATGGCAAAAGTGGCACAAGGTTGAGGTTGTTAGATCTGCCCGATATAGGCCGGTCAGAAGTCAGTCGGTAGCCCGCACGTACCTCTACATTCTTCTCCAGTCAACAACACTATTCGTTGTTCCCTCGTACATACACTATACAGGTAATTGGCTAATATCCACTGCTTGTAGCTTGCACTGCAACAGTTTCCCTCTCGGCAGATCAAGCGCACCGAGCGAGCTATTTATATTTAGTTCGGCTGCAAGCTACAAGCACAAGCTGAGTCTTGCGAGATGGACGGTCATAAGCCGTAGCTTTAGCGATAACGTAGATTACGTCACTGAGATGTGACAGCACGACAAAGGCAACGGAGTACGTCGGTAAAAATTTCTGATACCTTCCTCGCTGCTGACTCGGACTCCACACAAATGAGTGACTGATGGATAGCGCTGATAGTAGCGCGTTTTGGTTCAAAATTGGTGGTTTAGAGTGCGCAGTCGAGCTAGTCGTCGGGCCTCTTCGGCAAAGCATAAGGTATCAGCCAGCGAAAATTCTTGATGCGAAGAGGAGGGAAGTATGCTGTAGAGGAAGCTTTGCGAAAGGCGTACGTAGAGAAGGAGGATGGAGATTAGCCGGTTACCTCGTGCTCAGCGGTATTGTACGCATAGGTCGCAAAGGGTAGCACTTGTGTCCCAATTTCTATGCTCTGATGCAAGGTACACGGACAGCGTGTTGGTGAAAGTACTATATGTGCGCTCCGTCAGTCCATTTATTTGAGTGCAATATGGCGTGGTGTCTATATTGGGCGCCCCGAAGACGAAGAAGCTCTCCTAGGAGGAGGAGGAGGAAAAACTTTATTGTGAGCCTGGTGATGTGGGAGTGGCTCCTCAGTCCAGGAGACCATCGACGTCGGCCGTAAACCAGCCACCACGGTCACCGATGAAAACTCGAAAAGCGCAATGTCGAAGAATAGCATAACACAAAAGGAAGGATGCCACATCCACGGCTGTTGCAGTACAGATAGGCACAGTCTAGATGTACTGTCTCAAAAAAATCAACGCATGCAATATTGCAACGGTGACCTGCCTTTGACTTCGAATGGGGGCCCAGCAAATGAATGCCCACTGTTTCGAAGGGCGACGTTGGAGGATTCACATGCTGCACAGGTCCTGGAGAAGGGCACGTAAGGTGCTTATGACGGTGGAATCTCGGACAGCTGGCCACTTACTGCTGCGCTGCCTTCTGCATTGAGATCTGTAAAAACGTTGCTAAAGCCGATGGAGCGTGCGAGAGAGGCCGAGGTGACCCGACGTGAGATATCGTCGCGCGTTGAACGTAGAGTAATATGCCTGAGCGTTGCCGGGATGAGAAGGAGTAGACGTGCACCATCCACAGAGTAGTTTTTTTTTTTAACAGTACGCAATCACGTACGACCAAGACGTTTACAGGTGTTGAAGATGTTGCCTTTGCGGTCGCAAAGAACCTGATCAGCGCTGGATCTTTTTGTTGTTCTGCTTGAAACCATGACAGGTCTGGGAAGTTCTATGATACGGAAGCAAGACAGTCGTCAATGTTGTCCCCATAGTTTGAAGTCACGGTAAAGGCAACCGAGAAAATCAGTCCGCGTGAGTACGCGGCACCCACTCTTGTACGAGACACTAAAGTCATATTATTGCAAGTGTAAGGCCCACTGAGCAAGGCGAAAAGAAGTGTCGCGCAAACCTACAAGCCAACACAGGGAGCGGTGGTCAGTGACCAAGGCGAAGTGGCGTCGATAGAAGTAGCAGCGGAATTTCTGAACCGCGAACACAGCGGTGAGGCACTCCAGCTCCGTTATTGTGTACTAATTGCGTTCGGCTTTGGTCAGAGTGCGGCTGGCGTAAGCAACAACGTCCTAGGTTCCATTATGTTAATGGACAAGGATAGCTCCAACCCCCACGCCACTCGCATCTCTGTGGAGCTCAGTGGATGCCATTGGATCAAGGTGGTGCAAAACTGGTCCAGGAATTAATGAAAATGTGAGCTTATTGAAAGAAGACTCGCAGTCCGATATCTACGCAAAAGGGGTGTCCTTGAGAAGTAAGGAAGTCGAAGGGTTGGAGATCTGCGCAGTCTCGAATGAGTCGTCGGAAATAGGAGCACAAGCCCAGGAAGATTGTTAGCCCTTTCAGGGATCGTGATGCAGGGAAATCGCGCACTGCGGAGATTTTCTTGGGATCAGGTCTTACGTCCTCCTTGTCGACGAGGAATTCGAGCCCGAGCGCTTGACGTTCTCTGAAACGACATTTCTTTGAATTGAGCGCCAAGCCCGCTTCCGTGTTGCGGTCCAGAACGGTAGACAGACGTCTATTGTGCTCTTCGAATGTCCACCCGTTAACTATGACCTCGTCCAGATAGCACACACATGTTTCCCATTTCAAGCAGCGCAGAATGGGGTCCATGAAGCGTTCAAAGGCGGCGGGCGCGTTACACAAGCTGAAAAGCTTGTGGAATTCGAATAGGCCATCCGGTGTCACGAACTCAGTCTTTTTTTTGTCTGAAGGATGCACCGGAATCTGCCAATATCCGGACCGGAGGTCGATCGGCTGAAGAGAAACATGATGTAGAAGGCAAGTAGTCAACGGCGTTGTCTATGCGTGGAAGCGGATACACATCTTTCTTTCTGACTGCGTTGAGCCGACGGTAATCCACTCAAAAATGCCCTTTTCCGCACAAGTATCACGGGTCTCTTTTAGACGACACCCTTTTTCGGCATTTCGCATGATTGCTCATTTATTATTTTGCCCTCAGAAGGCGACACGCGGTACGGCTTTCGGAGAAAAGGTGCCGTATTCTCGGTAACGGCACCGATTAGCTTGCACTGTAACAATATGATTTCGCCACTGATTTCTCGATATATACACGCTAGTGGTAAGTAGGTACGGCACGTTTGTACGTTAGTTTACATGCCTCTTTCGACGACGCTTGTAACCAGAGCGAAATATTTGAACAAAATTAAAACTGAAACAAAATACCTGAACGCAGGAATCCTATCTTATAATGTTTGCTAGATAAGGTCTGTGTCTTATAAAAAGCTTGGGCTAAGAAGTAGTTTTGCATACATTTTATTTACGTTTACATGTCTCTACCTAGGTATTATGGGGCGACGGTGCCTGTATTCCGGATTTCGCATTTGGGAAACAACGGCTGCTGGTTGAAGTGCTAAATTAACAGCAGAGCTGTTTAGGTCGACACGAAGTCGTCCGTAGTAGACAGGAAACCTCGAAGCCTAAATAAAAAATGTGGTTATGGAGGTCCCCGGAATTGAACTCAGGACCTGTATTCCGTACACCCGGCAACCTAACCACTGGACCACCCCAAAGTCCGGAGAGGTACGGGTTAGCAACCGTGGGGATTAATAACATGTGCAGCCATTTGGGGAAAAAACGCGCTTTCCGTGGTCGCAATCAAACCTAGGTCCCTCGAGTCATGAAACCGGCGTCTATCCGGTTGAGGAATCATTGATCCACGCGCGCAGCATTTCCGTTTGGTTCGTTGCGCAGGCGTTGGCTTTGGACTTTGCCGCGGATTCCAGCGTCTGCTAACGTGGTCCACTTTGGGATAGTTGTGGTAGCCTGCTGACGAAATGATCCGGGCCTGCCAGTCATGGAGAACTCTCAGCGGCAAGTTCGGAAATCAGTGTGAGGTGATAACATGCAGCGGGAACTTAGCGCCTTACTAAAAAACTTGAAAGCGAACCTATGATGGTCCAACGAGCCATGAACCAATAGGCCTAATGACCGGAGTAACTATAAGAGCAAGGAAACGAGCTTCCTGGATCACAGAACAAACTAGAGTAAAAGATATCACAGAGTAAATAAAGAAAATAAAATGGACTTGGGCTGGCCGCGCAATTAGGCGAAAGGACAATCGGTGGACTACCAGGATAACAGAGTGTACACAAAGAGACGGGTCTAGAAAAAGAAGGCCAATTATTCGATTGTGGGGGACTAAAGGGAATTCGGAGGCAAATAATAGATTCGAGTGGTGCGGGACTGCAGTGGTCGGAGGTCGGTGGGAGAGGCCTTCGTCCTGCAGTGGACCTACTTGACTGCTGCTGCTAACGATGATGCCACAGCCGCGTCTCCGACGAAGGGAGAGGGGCTGCCAGCTCTGCTGCCCCTCCAGCCTTGCACCACTAGTGCAAGCTGCGCCAATTTTTTAAAGCGAGGCTTTTTATCTCTACCTCCCAAGGACTCTGTCGCGACCGTTAATTGGTGTCAACATAAAACTACCGCGAACAAATACAAGATGTTACCGGCACTGCCAGAAATTGAACCGGAAACGAATAGAGGAACGGAACGAGAGCCCGTTGTCTTACCCATTCAGCTACGAGCCACGTGGAGGCTGGGGAGACAGACGTGCACTGACCGAGCGCATCTGCGGGTTTACCCCTGCGTTCTCGCTGAATTCCACGTAATAGCGTCACGCGAGCTCTGACGCCGCTGTTATTTTTTCAAACCAGCGCTCCGCCCGCTTCGCGGCGGCAGCACAACACGCGCAGAAACCAAAATGCAGCACATACAAACTACCAACCCCGTGCTAGGAGTTATAAAAATTAAAGGGAGCTCACACCGATGCATGTCATCTCACTTCTCCTCCTTCTATTCCTCCGATCTCATCGCCTTGGCGGCGGCTGCGGAGAGACGGGCTCAGGAGAAGTGAGAGCCTCGTCAGCACGCCGGGAATAACACCGGGTTCAGCTTCCTTTTTCGTCCGGTCTTCTTTAATTTTACCGCCGTGGCTGCCGCCTGCAAAAAATGAGTTTCACTCCGGCGGGTTTCGCCCGGGGATGTGCTTCACCAATACAACTCAACCAACCACCGGCGAGCCAAAACGCTTCATGAATTGTGCATTGATTTAGACTTAGCTGAAATATCTCTTTGGGGCAATAAAGGGAGTGGTTAAGTGCATTTCACTTGTCTCTGGTTTCACTCTTTGTAGAGCGCACGTGTGTGAATTCAAGTGATGTCGCTTGGGTAATCGTTGTGGGTGTCATTTACAGCGTCGTTTTCCAACCACCTTCACAGGGTGGATCCGGGCGCTTTTTTTTAATCGCGACATCCTAATCTACGCATACAGGCCAACTTGCTTTAGCACATAAGCGTCGTTCGAAGGCAAGTAGGGTTGATGAAAGGGGTAGTTAGGTGGAAGCCGATCTTATGGGCGGCATCAAACATTTGCATAAAAATTGGTTATGTTAAGGACTGTGGCGTTAAATGGTCCCGTTCTTTGAATCTGCATACCTTAGTTTTAGTTAGCTGTTTCTCCACAAAGAATAACCGTGTTTATGATAGATAGAGCCGCAAATGCTTCAGCCCTAACGCGCACCGTCCAGCTTTTATGCTTGACAAACAGCTCGGTAGTGCAATAAGTAGGCCACCCTTCAGATCATATGATGCAGCTAATTCAGATTTCATCACTAGCTCCTGTGCGTTTTACTTGCATCTTTTTAAGTGTTCATCCGGCGAGACGATCTGTTCTAAAGAGCTTCAAGATGGGTTATACGACTGTGCACCTTAAATATTTTTCCGTGGTGTAGTGATAACCGCTGAGAAAGATATGTATGCATACACAAATGGTTACTCAGTTACGCTCAGTTACATGCTATGTGTGCTGTTTCTCTAGAGATAAAAACCATGTTTCGCACCGAAAGAACTGCAGATGTTTTGTTTCTAATGCTATTTTCAAAGAAAAAATTAAAAGTTTTGGACTGGATCCTGTAAACAAAATTTTGGACATATTCGTACCCTCCTGTATTTTTTCTAACGGCATGTTAATGGTTTTGATATTATTCCTATGCAATGATAAAGCACGAGCAACGGCTCCTGAAACCTGAGCCTATTGCATACAAGTAGTTTGTCGACTTCGTGAATGAGAATTTCGCTATTTAGTAACGTCTTTCCAGACATGACCTAAATGGTTGCGGAGTTCTTGAAACTTTCATCGTGATGCTCATGGACCAAACTTCATCGCAAAGGTATGGAAATCTATCAAGTCAGAAATAATGGCAAAAGGTGTCAAAGTTCTATGCCAAATTTGCGCATATTTGTCCGTTTGATGTGCTCGCGGTCTTATTATTAGTCCTGTAAAGCTACGTTTGGTGAATTCACATGCCATGCGCCTTGAGTTAGCTATAGCGCTACAGAACTACTTATATAATAGCCATCACAAATAACTCGTTCGGGATTTTGTTTGTTTTGTGTTGCGTCTGTACGATCTGTTCCTTTTGCTTAGGGAGAATACGTCAGCGTGACATCAATGCCATAACGCAAACACGTCGTGACGTATCCAGGCGCAATAACATCGCTCCCGGGGAATACAGTTTGGCCAGAATAAATAGGAAACTTTTGAACTCTGCAAGAAGAATGAGACTGGAACCAGCACAGAACGCTGGCAAACGTCTCCCAAAAAGCTCGAAAAAAGGAGGAGCAGCGGCTGGATATCAAAATAGACTGATAAAGTTCAGTAAGCCTAACATGGTTTTGCCAAAATTCTCTCGTGTCTCCGCCATAATGTACAGGTCTAGGCTACCCTGTAAGCCACGCTAGCCATATAAGCCCAAAATAGAATAGCGAGAAGTCACGACCTAAGACAGTGCAAATTGAAAAAAAAACAGCTATTTAAAGCAAAAAAACATAATACTGCAGGATTCTCCGAGAGCCGAGCATCAGTTCTAGCACTGCTACTCAAAAACTCAAATAACAATTTTTTACTTCCCAAAAGTAACCAGTGCCTGAGCATAGTCTTCGAAGTGACTTTAGCTAACGACAAAGATATTAAACGCTTGATCAGTTATCTAAACTCTGTGAAGGCCTAATCACGGCCAACTAGAGCGCCAAACCTGAGAATCTAAAGGTATTTGGCCTTCACCTTCGTTTTCTTGTTAATGGAGGTTACGATTTCAATGTGTTTTTCAGCATGAACAATATGTGTCGCTGTTATATATCAAACGTGGGCTAATGCTCAATCGCGGTGCTATTTTGCGTGCGGATAAGTGTTTGTCCGCAAACTCGACGTCCTTACTGTAAGAACATAAAAGCAAACATTTAGTCTCCCGGTGAGTTCTGTTTTGCAAAACACGGTGGAGAAGATGATAGAAGCCCACCTGGAAAACCAGCACCTTAATATAGCGACTGCAAGAGTAGTACGTAAGCTACTTGCTCACCTAGGATACGATACTCCAAACAAGGCAATCTTGCCACGGACATTCTCCCACCAACTATCGGGCAAAACATGCTCGTGGATATTATTGCCTGCGACTTGCACCCACGTTCCATAGGGAAGACGTTCGGTACTAGTACAGGCATTACAAACCATAGATGCAACCCCGCTACCTTGTACACGGACACTGCAAACAACGCTCAAATGAAAAAAATGGCACTGTCATTGACGCGTTCACACAACCCATCGCGAGCATCATCTTTATCAGCATAAACACTCCCAAGGAAAAGAAGCAGCCATCGCTCTTGGCATCGCCCCCACCTTGGCCGTTACACTCATCACTGACTGTCAAACAGCGTATAGACTCTACCTGAACGAACGGATATATCTTTAACAGCGACCCTTCGCCGCAAGGTCCATATGCTTTGGACCCATGATCACTTGTTCATTCACGGCAAAGTGATGGCACACAACATCTCAAGAATTAGCCGCCTGGGCAATAAGGTGCGACTGGCTACAGGGATTTAACTTCCTATAGATGCCAAGCATAGCGTCACACAGCACAGTTTGTATAAACAGCGCTATAATCCCGCTCAGGCATCACTCACCAAATACCAGGAACATCAACTCGGGCTCTTGCTAGTGAGTACTTTTCCCTACCTATATAAACTCTACGCTATAAATATAAACTCTACGCTCTTATAAAGTCTACGCTATAAATATAAACTGTACACTCTATGGCCAAACTTGCCCAAATTGAAGCGTGGTCTGTACCCTCCACCTCGTGGCGTGTGCCTACCAACGAAACCCAAAACTTCACCCAATATCCATCCTTTTCTATGAGCATTGGTTGGGAGAACTGACCAGCTCCAGCCATTACACGGATATTTAGCTGGTGGAATGCGTAGAAAACGCTCCAAGCGTCAACGGGATCGCGAAAGAAGCAATCCTCTTACCTCTACTTTTTTTTTCGCACGACAAAGTTTACACTTTCCCTTTCTGCCATCTTGCGATAGTCCAAAAGACGGGCGTCCGTTGCGCACGTGAGTAATTCCCTTTAGCGCCGCTACAGTTCACTGTAGCAACACCTCCTGTTACCGTTCTGTAACCGATCGACCTCTTCTCACGTTTCTGGGACGATTCCCGTCTGCTACGCCTTGTAAATATATTAGGAGCATTCGCCTTAGGAGGGGAGCCGCGAATAAAGCTTTCCATTGGTGGAATGTTCTGACATGTTTCTGGGCTTGCGGTGACTTTGTGCGAAATTGAATGTCATTTCAGCACATCCTACAGCTTCTCCCAGATTCCGTACCAGCCAGCTACGCCATGTCTTTTGCAGAGCGCTTGAATACTTAAAAA
This sequence comes from Haemaphysalis longicornis, assembly GCA_013339765.2. Classification (NCBI taxonomy): domain Eukaryota; kingdom Metazoa; phylum Arthropoda; class Arachnida; order Ixodida; family Ixodidae; genus Haemaphysalis; species Haemaphysalis longicornis. The sequence continues at coordinate 18,015 of JABSTR010002248.1, forward strand.
TTATAACACTCAGGTACACGTTCTAGTGTAGAGTGGGGAAACATTAGTGTACAACGGCCGAACATGTCATCTCAATGGTATAATAATCCTTTTCGCTTTGCGTATTTTACGTCTTGTCCTCGTTACTATGGCTGAGAGCCTTCAGAAATCGCTCTGGTTAGGCCTAAATGTAGGCCTATAACGTTGTGTGACCGTAACGAGCTGGGCATCAATATTCTAAAAAAAGCCAAAATGATTGCACGTCAAACTGGTTACCAGTTGACGGTATAAAGCTCGAAGCGTCACGTTAGGCATAACGTCATGTTGGCACATACCGTCCTTCGCACAGCTCGCGCGCCGTCTGTTGGGGTAGTCCTGTACTATCGCAAGTTGCAGTAGCCGCTGCATGACGGCGCTACTAACGTCAGGTTGGACATACCCGCGCTCGCGTCGCCAAGCAATGAGTACGTTTAGCGGCAACGTACATTGCTGATGGCCTAATTTCTACTTCGGTGCTTCGCATGGCCAATGTCTCAATACGTGTCTCTAACGCACGCTTCTAAGACAAAAGTCGCAACGCATTCATTACGTCCACCTTTAGTAAGTAAGAGCCACCGAACCGTGGTGGCGTAGTGGATGCGGGCTCGTTTGTCATTCCAGATACCCTGGGATCGACTGGAGTCCACACCCAAATTTACCCAATTTTGTTCTCAACTGAATTACTTTACTTTTATTCTCTTTGCGTTCTCGGCCATCTTGTGTGCCGTTCTTGCTTATGGCGCAAAATGTCGGGTTATCGACCTACATATTCAACAAATGCTTTTGCATAAAAATAGCTTTAATGAGAAGTTACTCGCTGTTAAAGGTCCCATGAAAAGATTTTAATAAAGCATTTCACGCGTTAATGATGAGCGACGCGCTTAGTATTCCCTCGGAACGAGCCCCTACTTGTCTATCCTGGTTCAGATACTATTCCCTCCCCCGTCTGAAGTTCTATCCAAAGCCCTTATGCGAAAGTCGATCACACCGTGGAGTGTGGCGCCACGTATAATCAATCAATAGGCCAAAATTGAACGGTTCAAATACCAAACAGAGCATTTATTTTTGAAGACTTTTTGCGATTGATTTCATAGTATGCAGTTGCCTGTACTCACTTTATTTCTTTTAATTAAGGGACTGTGAAGTAACTACGTGGCTCACAACAACGCACCACACCCTAGGGAGATGTCCAGGATTCTAACCATTACACGTTCTACATGGAATCGGTCACAGTGTTCATTGGTTCTTGAAGCCGCCTGAATCACATCGTTTTTATCATCTATTTTTCGGTGTCGGGTTCTATTACGACTACTCTGTCTATAGCTTCCTTATTCTTTTTATGCTCTCCTTTTACAATACGGTGTAATAAAAAAACAACCGCACCAAACCTTAACAGCATTCAACAACGCTGATTATATTTGTTTGCCTGGAGGTACGCACTAAAAGTTATTTTACCCACTCAACACTTTTGCACGGACGTCGTGGCAGTGCAGTCGCTCAGACACGCATGGAAGCCGAAGAATTTAATGGAAAGCACTTGTATTATTCCATGCTGTTGTTCCAGGTCTTTGTTCTGTCCGCAACTTCCCCTGTGAATCCAACACTGCCGTTCAAAAAGGCTTAACAAAAACTATCCTGTACATACTTATCTTCTGTTTCGCGAAATTGTTATTATTCAAATGGACGTAAAATTCTCAACTATTTCCTGTGTGAAAAAAGGGCCCTGGTATAACTGGGGTGAAGTTGCACGAATTTCAAAAAAAAGAGAGAAAGAAATAAAGTGCAGACCCAAGGCTTCCTAGGCTAAAGATAACCCCCATCTGGTGCTCAACCAAACAACTTTGACTGCTCTGATCAACGTTTATTTATCATAATCAAGTGTCTAATGGCAAAAAATGTTTTTTGCTGCATGTGCAATAGTTACGCATCAATGTACGGCTTAAGGTCAGCGAAGTTGTACGACAGGGCTACGTTTTACTGATTTATTTCCGGTACCCGTCTTTTTCTCTTGACAACAAACATCACGCTGCTTTTTTTGAAAGTTTTACACTATAACCTTACTTGGTCCCAGCTGGAAGTCATGAGTGATCTTTACGAGATATTGTTGGGAGATCTTTAAATTAATCTTTATTTCCCATTTACCCACCCGAGGCAATGTAAATCCGTCCACCCGCCATACTTTACATTTTCAACCCCGTGCGTCATGGAATGCATTATTTACGTTTCAGATTGATACACGTCAGGGGCGCATGCAGCTGTTGGCTTCTTCCCAATCTCACACAGCGAAAACGAAGACAAACACCTCGCTTACCCAAAAGGGAAGTTAGGAGTAACCATCGTGACCACGCGAGTGCTGTTACCGAAGTCATGGCGTTAACCAGCTGTTCCAGATGCGAGCGCTTCCTCTGTGCCGAGCCCCCACAGCCTTCCGAAAAGCGCCAATGCTGCCCGCCTTGTGCAACGATCGCGCAGAAGAGTATCCGCTCGCGGCTGCAGAGCAAATTGCGCTGTCGAAGGCATTGTCTCGCGGCGCTGCATTGCCCACGCTCGTCGACAAGCACCCCTTCGGCGCTGACCGCACGCAGCTGCTGGCCAAGAACTGATTGTCCTTTGTTCAATGCGGAGGCGAGGCCACAGCTTCGAGGCATCTTCGTTCACTTCACTTGCGTCATGCCTTACTTTCCTCGGCTTTCGGCTTAGCTGACTGTTGCTCTTGACTGGATATTAGGTCGTGAGCCCTTCCTAGAATACTGTGATCGAAAGAACCCGTTTACTAGATGGGCTTTGAACCCGTCCTGCAAAAGGAGCAATGTTGGCTCTGCAGTGGTGATGCGCTAAGGCCATTCGTCCGTTGCCTGAACTGTGCGAAGAAACACGGGAATAATAGGGGTGACAAAAGAGCGAGGGAGAATAAAAATCACAGGCGATCAGCGACAGCTGTTAACGCACAGCCGTATGTTTATGTCGTGTTGATTCTTCGAATGCGATGTCCTTGAGGTACGCCTTGCAATTTCCTTGCATAGACTGTCTTTGAATTTTATTTTTAATAAAGGAAGCCATAATGTGGGTAGATCAATCGATGCTGTGCGCTATATGTTTTATTATAAAGTTATAGCAGAGTATACGGTAGGTGAGCGGCCCTCTGCTCGTGCGCACTGCGCGTGCGCATAACCAGTTCCCCTGAATCTTTGCACGCGCTGTAACGTCGGTCGCCTACCGGGTACAGTAGGGGACCGGTTATCCCCTGCGCTATAATTGTATTTCCTCAAATTGCAGACTGTTTTGTAGTCGGTGCAATTGGCCGGCACGTGCTTTATTTCCCTTCATTTATTTTCCCGTTAAACAACCGAGGGCGTTACATAATAAGGTTTTCCTGAAGTACTCAGCATACGTAACACTAAAAAAATAAGACGAGAAAAAAAGGTAGAAAGGAAAGAGTGTTAACCTAGCTACAGTCAATTGCTATCCTGCACGTGGGCACAGGAAATATAGGCTAAAATGTAAAAGCAGAAAAAAGAAGATGAAAGGTTGAAACAAAGAATAGATAGAGATTCTCAGCGTTGCAGAACTAAACGTTCGAATTCGGTGACTGTCACGGGAACCATAAACCGTTTGTTCAAGATTGTCACTCGCGAAAAGCGTATGAACTCCCTCCTTGCGGGATGGTGACGGAGAAGGCCAGTGACGTAAGATCTCCCCAGAGAATGAATGGCGAGAGTCCAGGTTGCACAGTTGACGAAAGCGTCTTTTTTTCTTTCATATGCATGACGCGGACACTGAAATGAAAGGAGGCGTATGGTATCTGCATGGTGGGCCGCAAACATCCTACTATTCACTTTTTTTCGAAAGAAAAACTTTATTTACGTGAATAAGTACGGGGACAGTTGACGTAGAAATGTAGCACAGCCGAGAGCGGCTACATGTTCACACACAGATATGCACGAAAAGAGATCCCTTACAGGCGTCTTTATATAGCATGAGAAAAATAAAACTCGTTGGTTGATAGTTACATATGAAAATGCAGTGACTCAAAGCACATCAAGAAATAACGCTAATAGCGAGTTGCGGTATGCAAAACATGAAAACAGCTTGACGAAAAGGATCATTGGTAAAGAAGAGGTCTTAAAAGAAATAGCCGCCTGACCACATTGCATTAGGGGATCGCCCAGAGTTTGCCCTGAGTCGGGTCCCTCAAGCGTAGTTGCCGTTCAGTTGATTGACCCGTGCCCTCCAGAGGGAGTGCAGACCCAGAACGAAAACACAATCGCAAAGGACGGGGCATTCTTCTTTCGCGATTAGGTACCTGAGGCTCGACCAGCTTATCTGCCATCGTATTCCAAAGAAAGTCTGTACTTCGTCCCAAAAGTGGTGGGCAGTGTTAGATGCCAGGAAGACGTGCTCATGCGTCTCCATCTTGTCGCACAGGATCCATCCCATGCCGCAGGTTATAAAGAAGCCCCTAGACGCCTGCCGCTCCATAACAGCTGCAACACTACGGCGTGAAACCGAAACAAGACATCTTTCGACCCAGTCGGCACAGGAAGAGCTCGCACATGTCTAAATACGTTCGTGCCTGGGGCACTCGCGAAAAGTTGCGGATAAAGAAGAGGCAGGTGAACCTTCCCCGAGACGCCCCAGTAAAGCCTCCATAGTTTAGTGGCGATGAAGTCCCCCCCAAAAATGTCTCCTCCAAATTAAAGAGTGTAACGGCGGCCATTTTATAGAAACCCGTGAGAATCAGACCGTTCAAGGCTGTCTGAAGCGGCGGCCGCATGGTTAAGAGTACGGAGAAAAGGCGCTGTAATGCCGCAAGGAGAAATGAGTCCAGCTGGTCGTGGAAGTACGAGAAGCGCTGTACGATCAGCTTAAGCTGTAGGTCCACAAGGCCCACACCTCTTTTTACCAGAATCCAAAACAGTTTGTAGCGACTCATAGGTTTACATGCTGAGTGGCAGAAAAAGACGGCCCCCTACAGGTGAAGTTAGTGAATAGTACTGGCGTAGATCGTAGTTATGCGCACGCCGTACTGAGTGCCAGGGTGCACGAGGACGTTGCGGACATGCTCCCTTGAGAAAAGAGCGAAATGTTTCCTCTTCCATGACTGGATTTTCCTCTAAGCAGCCACCAGTTTCCCCCACCCTCTTGCCACGCACGGCTTCCTCAACACTATCCTTCCAGTCGATGCCGAAGAGGCTACGAGGCTTGCAAACCCACTCACCATGCCAGGCTCCTTCTGATCTGATCATGTTTATTTCTGCCAGAAAGAAGCAAGAGAATCGGTGAGCTATCCTCAACCAGAGCTCTTCGATATACGCCGCGAGCTTCGCGATCGCTCCGCCCCCTGCCACAGCTTCTCCGCGGCACTTACGGGAGGAGCGCTGCGTGACTGATAGGTGCTAATGCAGTGTTTTGGTTCTCTTTCGCTTCTTTTGACCTTTCCACGCTCGCAACTTGTTATGGTAATTTCTCTAAGCAAAAAAATTGGCCGTGTATCTGCTTCTTTCGTTGCAAATGTCGTCAAAAGACGATAGTCTTTATCGGCTATTGCGAAGTAAATGCCTCCCTTCGCTTTGCCGCTCACCTCTCATGTTGTTCCTCTTGCGTCGCGCTGCTCCCAAGGTAAAGACGCCAAAGGTTTGCTTAAATCATTTTAAATTTCCCGCGTTCCACTGCTCCAAACCGGGTGTCTCGATGCGAACGCTGCTGTACGGCGGAGACGCGCGTTAATCGAGGCGCCCTACTTCAACGTTTATAGAACCGCGTTTCCCTACTCCACGTGCGTTGCAAGCAGAACGTGGAACCTATCTAGTGGAACCTTGCGTAACTGTTGCCGGTTGATTTCTTGGCGCAAGAAGCTATAGTGGCGCGGGCGACAGTAGGCGACGGCGAAGTGAACTCTTTTTCTGCAGTTGATGAAGTATTTAGTTTCGCAAAAGCAAGCATGGTTGATTTTTTTATAAAGGAACACTGCAAATATCACTTCTGTATTGATTTGCTGCCTCATATTTGCGTAATGTCTTGTTCTTCTTCAACAATGTTGACAAGTATGAACCTTACACCGGACATAGACGGGTAGATTTAGCTGTGACTATATAAGACTAATGGACAGGCATTGTTTTGCTTTGGCCGGGTGGCTGAATCGAGTCACAGACAGACAGACGGACAGACATACAGACATACAGACAGACCAAAATTTCTGGGTTTAAGGAGCCCAAGAAAGACTATCGTCTTTAAAAAGGGTGCACCTTGCACTAGTGGTGAAAGGCTGGTGGTGGTGATTTATTAACAAAGGAGGGAAGAGAAAAGGCCTGGGGATATTGTTGAACTCAACGGGGAGTTCACCCTCATACGACCCAGTCCAGGGAAGGGGATTGGGGCTTCAAAGATAGGAAGAGAGAAGGGGGAAGAGGAGAGCGTTAGGAGAGTGGGGAGATAGTCTATATCGCGTTCGTTTAGTCCATGACTCGATGGCTACAAACGCAGTGCTAGTCCTGTTGTAACCAGGAAGTTGACTAGGTGCTGGAAGACCTCCCGTCGGATGGCGTCCGGTCCCGTGGGGAACAGGAGGTCTTCTAGCTTGTGGCTTGGGGCAACCGAGTCGCTGGAGTTCGGCCCGGAGTTGTGTCCTTGCGGTGTCGTGCTGCGGGCAAGAGCACAGCCAAGTGCTCTAGCGTCTCGGGCTCTGGGCAGTCGGCGCAGGTGGGGGATGCTCGGCGGCCTTGGTGGTGCAAGCGCGCTCCCACGTTGCAGCAATTGAGCCGCAGGCGAAGAAGGAGCGACCGGGCGTCTCTGCTAATGCGTCCGGGCAAGACCCGTGGGGCCTGCCACTAACTACTCGGGCATCTGGAGCTTGGCCTCCACCACTCGTGCCAGGATAGTCCTTGCAGCGTCAAATGACACCACATCCCGGGAGGCTGGAACCCCTGCCTGGCGAGCAGCACCTTTGGCCAGGCGTCTGCAACCTCGTTGCCCGTGATGTTCACGTGCGATGGCAGCCAGTGAAGTCGCAGTGGACACCCCTGCGCTTCCACCGCATGAAGCTTGGCCGCCAGCGACCGCTCAACGTAGCCGCTAGAGCTGGCTGGCTGGTCTGCGGCACGCAGACGAAGGAGGGCAGACCGTGAGTCAGTCAGGATGATGGCCCCCGGGCCTGGGTGCCCTGCTTGAGAAGAAGATCTGCAGCCAAGTGGAGTCCAGCCAGCTCTGCGTGGGTGGATGAGGCAGGGAAGGGCAGGCTGCACACCTGGCTGGTGCCGAGTTCTAGGGCCGTGCAGGCGGCTCCGGCTCTGCCCATCGACTGTTGTACAGATCCATCCGTGTACACTTGCAGATGTCCGGCAGCGTCGCCCTGCAGCAGGCAGCCACCTCTTGGTGGACAGGCCTGAGGTGGAGTCGACCTCTTACTACGGACCCCCGGCAATGTGGTGACAATGCGTAGAGCCTGCCCCGTGCCTGGGGGTGGTGGCTCCAGGCGTGGCCGCTGCGGCAACGCGATGTGGCTCTCGTACGTACTGAGCAGCATGCCCATCCGAGAGTTGGGCCGGCTGCGGTAGCGCTCAAGGAGTGCCACGCCGTCAGGTGTGCCCTGCAGAAGCAGCAGAGCTGGCGGTTTCTCTCCCTCCGTCGGAGAACCGGATGTTGCACCTCACACGGATTTCCGAACTTGCCGCTGAAAGTTATCCAAGACTGGCAAGCCCCGATTGTTTTGCCCAAAGGCTTTCACATCTCTCTTAACGTGGACCATGATAGCACGCGCTAGAACCCGCGGCAACCGTCTTCGCGAACTCGGTGTCTGTAGCGCGAACTCGACGCTTGTGCTCCCCACTTCGGGCGCGAACGCACGTGAACCAGCGAGGAAAACAGCACGCGAGAAATCATGCCACGATCGCTGGTCAGGGCGTTATTTAAGGTCAATCTGTCTGACGCTGGGTCTCGTACCGAAGCGCACGCTCACGTGAGCTCGGTATTTTCGCAAGGCGTTCCGACACATGGCGTTTCGAGAAAAAAATTGGCCGCGTATCTGCTTCTTTCGTTGCAAATGACGTCAAAAGACTATAGGCTTTATCGGCTTTTGCGAAGTAAATGCCTCCCTTCGCTTTACCGCTCACCTCTCATGTTGTTCCTCTTGCGTCGCGCTCCTCCCAAGGTAAAGACGCCAAATGTTTGCTTGAATCATTTTAAATTTTGTGCGTTCTACTGCTCCACACCGGGTGTCTCGGTGCCAACGCTGCCGTACGGCGAAGACGCGTGTGAATCGAGGCGCCCTACTTCAACGTTTATAGAACCGCGTTTCCCTACTCCACGTGCGTTGCAAGCAGAACGTGGAAACTATCTAGTGGAACCTTTCGTAACTGTTGCCGGTTGATTTCTTAAAATGGCGCCAGAAGCTATAGTGGCGCGGGCGACAGCAGGCGACGGCCGAATGAATTCTTTTTCTGAAGTTGATGAAGTATTTAATTTCGCAAAAGTCAAGCATGTTTGAATTTTTATAAAGGAACACTGCAAATATCACTTCTGTATTGATTTGTTGTCTCATATTTCCGTAATGTCTTGTTCTTCTTCAACAATGTTGACAAGTATGAACATTACACCGGACCAAGACGGGTAGATTTAGCTGTGACTATATAAGGCTATTGCGCAGGCATTCTTTTGCTTTGGCCGGGTGGCTGAATCGAGTCACAGACAGACAGACGGACAGACATACAGACATACAGACATACAGACAGACCAAAATTTCTGTGTTTAAGGAGCCCAAGAAAGACTATCGTCTTTAATAGTACGTTTAGAACACTTCAAAAAGCAGCTGTGTATTGGTAGAGTGCTCGAACGCCAAGAGCTATTCCGGGACGCGGTTCTACGTGCTTCTAGGCCGCTCTTAGGGGCGTCGGCGACGGCAGCAGCATATCACCACTGCCACCACCGTGTACGTCAGGCTCAAGGGCATTCTACTGTCGTCTCATTTCGACATAATACTGGCACAGTGAGAGGTTGGTTTTGTTTTGCAGCTCGGACAACGAATGCGGCTTTGTTTCGAATACATATACGTCGTAGAAAAATATGTGTCGAGGATGTGATTACCCAATACCTGACAATAACTTGTGCCTGTTGAGGGAATATAAGCCACGCTAAAGTGTTAAGTATATTCCAAGGCTGTGGTTTGTTAAATACGTGCCCACTTACGCCTTATATCAAGGACCAAGGCAAGTTAATGAAACCATGAAAAAGTGAATGGTCTTCCAAGTCCGGAAGAAACAGAACAGGTCGTACGGGAATGAAAAAACGCCGTGAAGCTTCGCAAGGGCTAAACGCGTTTGCCGAAGCTTAAACAAGTATAGTACTCACCACAATCAGATGCGAATGCACAAATATTCCGCAAGACAAGGGGGGGGGGGGGAGGAGGGAGGGGGATGCTTGACTATCGTTGTGTACAAATGCGGAGCGAAATCAAGGAATGAAAGTTTTAGTAATCACACACACAAGCTGCGCGTTCTCTTTCCCTTCTGTTTTTCGACCTAAACGAACAGCTGATCACTCGGCGGACGAATTTTTTAAAGTATACAGTGAGTGAGTGAGTGAGTGAGTGAGTGAGTGAGTGAGTGAGTGAGTGAGTGAGTGAGTGAGTGAGTGAGTGAGTGAGTGAGTGAGTGAGTGAGTGAGTGAGTGAGTGAGTGAGTGAGTGAGTGAGTGAGTGAGTGAGTGAGTGAGTGAGTGAGTGAGTGAGTGAGTGAGTGAGTGAGTGAGTGAGTGAGTGAGTGAGTGAACAAGCAAGCAAGCATGTCGGTCGGTGAGTGAGTTAAAGTTCACAAGCGATAAACAGTGTCGTTGGAAGGGTGTGGTATCTGGTGAGACCCTCTCATTTCAGTTTTTGCTAGATTCTGCAGGCTCCCTGTGTCATATGACGATGTTTCGAAGAAGCGTTTAGTCGCGGACGTGGATTACTTTATAAACCCGTCTCCCCGCTGCTCGCGGAAGATATATGTAGTAGATGATCGATCGCGAACGCTGACCTCGCGACAAGACGACCCAGCATTAAATTTTTTGTCGTGTGCTGATTCCCGCGTAGAATTTTGCGTTATCCATCGTACTTATTGCGCAGAATGTTCGTGAAATTTATGCCAGATTGGCTTGTCCAGGGTAGTGATAAACATCTGAGGTATGAAGCGTAACTGGCGTGGTCAGGTATGAGGGCTCCGCTAGATTATGTAAGCGCACAAAGCCAATTTAAATCGCAGTGTATAGCCGTAGCATGACCATCTGAAGGAACACTGCTTACGGAGATACTGTTATAAAATTTCCCAGCAGTGGAATTACAATCAGCTCCACGCATATGCCGGTTTCGCGGCGGCGGCCTGTGACATACGCCTGGCGATTATACGGACCGAATGTGCCACCGTATACGATCGTGTCAGAAACGTTTTCCCTCTCATAAATAGGCCACATTTGCGAATAGAGTGACTGCTCTAGATAAATACGTATTTCCAACGCATACAAACGGTAAATCTCAGTAGTGAACGTGCCGAAAAATCAGCGGTGCAGTGGGGAGCGGGCCGGAGCCTCCCGCGACTACTTTCGAAACGGGCCGCTAGGGGAATTTCAGTGGCGCCCCTACAGGCAGCGCTCGAGGCGTATACGCCTCGATCGCTGCCGGAAAAGGCAGAAAAGGCAGAAAATCACTAAGGCAGAAAAGGCAGAAAGGAATAGGCAGAAAAGCACAGAGGGAGTGCCAGGGTTGCGCTGCAAGGAGGGCGCAACCCTGCACTCCCTCTGTGCTTTTCTTCCTATTCCCACCGCCCTCCCCTACCCCCCCTCCCTCCCCAAAGCGATGGCGCCAACCCAACAACACATGCATTTTCATGGCGCTACCGCGTCGTTTCACAATGACGGCCTCTCGTTTTAGAGAATTGATCCTCAGGGCGAAAGCTTTCCTTAAGTCCAGTTAAAGCGCTGCCTACGGGGCGACGTCCATGAGGACCGCCCAGGCGGTCCTCATCCGGCGTAAGTTGATAATTTTGCTACCATTTCTATCGAGTAGGAGTACGCATTCGTGAATACCACCCCAGCCAGAAAACCCCGAAAAAGGGCCATGTCAGATCGTGCATGTCAAGGGCACCAACAAGCGCTCAGGTGAATGCTTAGGTAGACCATCCAAACCATTCAGGCGGTGTTTTTCTCCCGTGCAAATATGCGGAGAGCCCTAGCTGCGTCCGTTCTAGATAATGGAATGTGTAAGCTCACCGCTCTTTCATGGGCCGAACGGGCGGCGTCGGTGCCACCGTTCGTGTTCGATAATGCCGCAGTGACTGGGAATCCACTAAAAGGAAATGAAATGATGTGCTTGGGCAGCACGGTCATACAAGATTCTCATTTCCGTCAGTAACGTTTGAACCTTTCAAGGCGTAGCAAGGCTGACTGGTGCAATAGAAGCGCAGGCGTTGAATTATAGATCCAACATTATCGTTTGATTTCACTGGGAAGATCTTGAATTCAGTAGACAGAGACATTTGTTGTGTAACAACAGCTCCGGCAGAACAAGATATTGCTACCCATTCGTGTAAATATGGGTCCAGTCTTGTCGCATCTCGTGAAGATACGTAAACGTTAGCTGTTGCAGAGTTAATCTTGGTAAATCACATTTTTTTATGCCTGGGACACTCGACGCTGCATCATACACCAGAAAAGGAGGAGCGGCCTCGTTTCTGCCACGAGGCCTCGTCGCACGACAGCGTCAGCATGCTGATGATGTGAGCAGCTACCACCCTTTTGAACGACTCAGGGGGAAGAGTTCGCTGGTGTACCAGCAAGGTACACGAGCCGACTCACCACCCCGATCGGGCAGTCGGTTGTGGTGCTTAATATGCGTAATGAATGCCTCAGTTGTCACGTAAGTTGACAAAGGGTTATCTCGCGCCACAGCAATGATCGCTACTGCTGCCGTTCCCTGTGGGACGTCACGGCAGGCTCGCAGAGCTCGCTCTTGTACGCCCCGAAGGGCTGGAATACTTCTGCGGCACGCGCCGAAAACAACAGGCAAGCAGCACCGCACGGAGCCTCAGGAAAGTGCGTTGTAGAGTTGCAACGTCAGCCTGACGGGCGCTCCCCATGTTTCGCCGCTGATTAACTGGAGAATGCGGGCCGCTGCAGAAAGCCTTTTAAAGAACTTACGTGGGCACTCTAAGAAAAGTTTCTGCCAACAACAATGCGGAAAAACTTGGGATATGCCCCATAGGAGACCTATTCCCCATTAGTACACAAAGGTTATAGGCGTGCGTGAGCTTTCGTGTAAACGCAAGCAATACACATTTGCTCCCAGAGAGTTCTGGCCCCTGTCTGTATAATAGGAGTTCGTCAAGTCTGCGGTCTTCTTCAACCATAGGGGCACGTACGTGCCAACGGATCGCGCCTCCTGCCCGAACGTATACATTTTCGGCGTATATCGACAAATGAGCCGTTCATGGAGGGCAAGTTGCCACACGAGTTATTGTGAAATTGGAAATAGTGGGTCTCAGGACACCTCCTGGGTGGACTCCACTAGGAAGGATCTCCCCGATATGTTGTATCCACTGGTTGACCCATCAACCAAGCCCCACAGCCTACAGTGCTTTAAGAATGTCCTCATGGTTTACGTTGTCACAAGCTCCTTTAATGTACAGAAACAACGCAGCACGACCGTTCTTGACACTTATGAGCTGACGCGCTAAAGTCAAATGGCGCAATTAGTAAACGAGTGACAACGACCGAAACCACTCAAGAGATCAGGGTAGACGTTGTAGTGTTTTGGAACCACTCCATACGTGGAAGACTGACTCGTCCCATAAGCTCTTCAACGCCTCTGGCGAATGAAATTTGTCGGTATGCTGTCAGGTTCAGCCGATATTTTCGGGTCTTGAGGAGCGGAACGAGCCAGCTAAATTGTGTTTTTGATGGGATCAGCTGTCACGCCAGAGCCCATACCGGTATTCAAAAGGGCATGCCGAGCGTCATTACCAAGGGGACGGAAAGCGGTATATCTGACTCAATCAATTCCAAAAAAATATAAGACTACAGAGGTAAAATAACACCATTGGGAGCTAATGGTGTTATAAAAAATTTAAGTCAGAAGGGGCATTATGGAAACGCAGTTATCGAAGTAATTTGACAGCTTGGGCTTTCTGTGGAGAGAGAGAAAACATTTTATTGAGCATCTCCTTAGGTCAGAGGATACTCGTGGCCGCAGGCATGAGCCGAGCGGCGGACGTCGGTAGCTCGGGTGACCAGGGTGGTTTTGCACGCCTGGGTCCGGGCTACGGCAGTGCCTCCCGCCCCACTGCTCCTCCGGATGTGATTAGGGGAAAGCTATTTTGAGGGCAGGCCCACATTATGTGAGGTAGATTGGCTGGGGCGCCGCATAGGGGCAATCAGGTGTGGGGTATATTGACGGGTGAATGTGCGTAGCCTTGCGGGGTTTGGGAAGGCGTTTGTTGTAGGAGGCGCCAGATGTGTGCTTGCTCGTTAGTTAGGTTTTTTTCAGCCGGAGGGTAGACCCGGCGGCAGAGGGCGGTAATGTTGCGTGATTTCATTGTAAGACACTAGTTCTGTCCTTGCAGATCTGGCTCCGTGGTTTGGATACAGGCTAGCTCCCGCCCGGATGGTGAGGCCTCGGGCCATTTCGTGAGCTATGTTTTTCGATTGTTGTATGGAAGATGTCATCCGGCAGTGTATTCCAGATTGTCATTGCATGGGGAAAGGTGCAAGTGCTCAATGATGGCGTACGGGACTCGAGTAGGGTGACCGGATGATTGCAGGTAAATGAGAAGGCATTCTTAGCGGCGGCTCTAATTAATCGGGCTTTGTGTCTGGAAAATAGTAATGTGACGGAAATGGGAGCTTTGGAATGCCCTAGAAGCATTGAAACTTGTTACAAAATGTAATAACGGAGGGGTTGAAGTAAGTTATGTGCGCTCATGTTTTGTCCTTACGGTCGTTCGGTGTGTTTCTTTTTTGTATCGCCGGAAAATGTCTATTTATAACTGCGACGTAGGAGGCCAAATGTACCCGGAGCTTCTGAGGAAATTTTTATGTGGGGAAACCATTGTGGCGCATGTGCACATAGATAATTTTGGATTTGTGTTAATTTTGAATCCGTTGGTGAGAATTGATTCATTGATGTAAAAATGACCGATTAGGCTGTGTTGGACACAAAGTGACATGCCCTTACATTTCGCTATGTTTTCTGGCCTCTCAGAAATGACGGCGAGGCCGGGCTGCCGGGTGCTGTTATGGCTTGATAACTAGGTAGGGTTTCATAGGATGTAGTCTCCGGCAATCCTTATTTCGCTTGAATTACGCTTTATGGCATGGAATATTAATTTCGTTTTATAACACGGAAGCTGAGGTGCCTGGCGACTACCAGGGCACAATTTCACAAATCTGTTCGCACGTAGCATATCCTACAAGCAGTTGTGATTGGCCGGCGCCTGCGCGTGGTTAGTGTTCGGAAAAAGCGAAACAATACCAGTCCCCTGTGGATTTTATGAAGGCAAAGGACGGTGACGGAACGTCATGTTGATCAGGAAGACTGGAGCCAGGGTTCACAGCTTTCTCGTAGGTTCGACGGACCTGGCGGCACGTTTTCATTTTCATTTATTTCAGCTTTCATTTTCAGCTTTCATTGACACGTTTAGAAGGCTCCAATTTTGACGGACATGATATCCGTAAAAGCAAGAACGAAAAATAGCACTTACGAGCTGAAGGTCTCGTCGTACGAGATCGCACTATAGACAATAACTGTGTCCTTTTCTCCAGGACAAAGCCAGTCTTCCAGCGGATAAACTCCGCCACCAATAAAAACGAGTTTCACCTTTAGCATGTAAGCATGGTTTGCAACGTTCCAAGCTCGTCTCTCTGCACTTCACCATTTAGCTCTTTGTTGTGAGGGTGTATAATCGGATCATTCCGCTGGGCAGGAGAAGGCACAATTCAACAAGGCAGGAGAAATGTGCCCGAAATTTCATCGACGTGCATGCAGGCCACGACGTACCGCGTGCCAGCAGCACAATTCTACTCAAAAGTCGGCGTGAGCCATGGTAGGCTTAACTGTCGCCCGCTAATTTACCGTTCCGTGAGCCATTGTAGGCTTAACTGTCGCCCGCTAATTTACCAGGGAACGGGGGTATACTAGCGGCTCTAAAAACACCGCTCGAGGCCACCCATCAGATTTGGTAAACAAGTCGGGGATCGGAGTAGGGAGGAGATGTGCGGAAGAGAGACGTGCGCTACATTTTTTAGAGGAACGCGGGAAGCTTAGAGGTCTTCAGCGATGGCCGCCTGCAGACCTCATCCCTTCTTTTCGTGGTCGAGGTTAATTGGGAGCTAGAAGACACGAAGAAAAGTCTGCGAGCAACGCAACGCTCGCGATGAATATGTCATCCTAGGTATTTTACAAGCAGTCCGTGCTACGTTTACACAGATAAATCTGGCGCATATGATTAAAACAAAATGCTCGGCAAACAGTTTAACGCGTGTAAGTAATCCCGCGTTAAAGTTTTTGTTTATATTTGTTTTACACGATAATTATGTGAACTTGCACAAGTAAGGGTCATTGTATCCATTAGTGCAATATTACTTTCGGGTGGACGCACTCTAGTTCCGATTTAGACACTACAGTCGTTCATGTAAGTTCGTTTGGCTCAGGAAACGTAGAAGAGCTTTCGTCGTATTCTGCGAAGTCGATGGAAGAGACCGATGACCTAAGATAGCCTCTACTGTCAATGATAGATTGTCGAGTCAATCGGCTGAGCGCGATGGCAAGCACGCTTGCCTCCGACGAGTATTTGGGGCAGCGAAACAGCGCATGTTCTATGCTGTTCTGCACCCTTCCGGGCTCTGCACCCTTCCACCCCACAGGCGTCACAATGGGTGCTGCTGGCAATCCCGATGAGGAAGGAGTAGGCTTTCGTGAAGGCCACTCCCAACCACAGTCTACAAAGTAATGTCGACTGGGGTAGAGACAACCCACACGGAAGACTGCGCTGGAAGAGGGGATCTTGGATAGAGGATAGTAATCCTTGGATGGTAATCCTACGTGCAAAGGAACGAAGTGTCTTCGCGACATCGGTCCTTGAGCGCGGAAGCAGGATGGTCCGTTCGCTCTCGTGTCCTGTACGGGCAGTTTCATCTGTCAATACTATTTCTTCCTCTTCGTTTTCCCTCTCTTTTATCCCCTGAACTCCACTCCCCCAGCGCAGGGTAGCAAACCGGGCTGTGCACCTGGTTAACCACCCGGCCTTTCCGTCTTACTTTCTCCTCCTTTTCAGGTGGACACAGAAAATTGCACGCAAATTGTTACTAGTAGAACATTTTGTGACTTCGGCATGTCGCCAGCCATTCCCGAAATGACGCCATTGTACCAAAGCGGGAAAGACGACAACACCTGCAACTTTCTTTTTACGCAACGCCTTTTCATAAGTGTCAAAGCTCACACATTCGATGTTTCTAGAAAGATTTATCTCGTAGGTTTCATTTTTATGATTTTATGTTTTGGGTACACCATTTTGTGCACATCCTCTCTCTTTACTGATGCCAGCTAAATTGTTAAGTAGCGCTCTGAAATCACACGCACAAACATGGTTACCACGCACTAGTGCACACAAGAAAACAAAAGACTACCATATAGCAAAGTAACATAAGCTTTAATAAAATCTTATACATCATACCTGTCGTACCAAAGATGCGACACGGTGTCACTCGCCAAGCAACAGCTCTAGTAACCAACTATGGTCCCTCTCGAAAAATGTCCCTAAACCCTTGGGAAGTGCTCAACATAACGTGCGGTAAACCGCACCGGCAAACCACTTTTTACCGCTTATACTGATCGGAGATTTTTATACGGCAAATTTTTTCACATATGCATTGCTTCCGCCCTTCACTCCTTTCTTGACAGTCAAAACTCTCACTTCCTTGGTTGTACGAAGTTCGAGGGGATGTATGCATGCGGCAGATGATGAGTCAGCTGATGGCGCTATGTTATCGCGGGTATATAATTTTCAGAAACAGCAACTCGGCGGCTCAATATTTTTATGCCCTGTCTTTTCAGGAGCAAACTCGCTCGACGAAACGCAGAAAGAATATAAAGAAAACTCAAAGCAGGAAAGGTTTGACAAGCGCACAAATTACCAACACGAATCGATGACGTTGAAGTGTCGACATTTTTATGCGCGTAATTACATACATGATGTGTAAAAGCAAGGTACCAAAGTACACTCCAAACGGGTATGTGCTCGAGCAATTCACGTTGCGCTGGTGCGCTTCCGACGAGCGATGACCTCGCGCGGCTTGGCCCCGGGTGCGCCGGCTACAGGCTGGATGACCACGGCAGTGGCGGGGCGGGGCGTGAGGTGTGGCACAGGCACCGTGATGCTGTGGGTCAGCACCATCTCCTTCGTGTAGTGGGGGGCAGCCAGGGGTCGTATGGTCGGCGCAGCACGAGCCAATGGTGATGGGAAGATGCAGGTGCCATTGCTGCAGGTGCCGACGCCGCGGACACCAAAGGCGGGCTGCACGGCACGACATTTTGTTAAATATTGCTAACTAAGCCAGCATTTTTCTTAACGGAAATGACTTCTTCCTTTCTTTCTTTCTTTCTTTCTTTCTTTCTTTATTAATTCTTTCCTTTCGTTGCAGTTGGGGCTGCATCGCCAACATGTTTTGCTTTTAAAGGCTGTCGAATTGACTAAGCATTCAACACCAGGAAAATATCCAGGGACAGTGTGATATTTTGAGCACTAATTGTCTAGAGGGCACGCATGTCTTCAAACTGGCTTGCATAACTTATCAGACCATGACTTGAAATGAAAAATGTAGGTTTCATTAACAAAGGCATAAAATGAGTATCTAGCATACAGATAATGTGCTCTGTTTTCACTGATTGCAATCGTACCTTACAATTTGTAACGTCGTATCAATATTTGGATATTAATACCGCCAGTTACCTTACATGAAACGCGCACATGCAAAACATACAACGTAAATCTCAGTATTGGGTGCACTAGGAAGTATATAAAACCCGCATGTGTATTCGGCGAATACACATCTCACCGGTTTACACTCACTGGCCAAAGTGTTGCGCAATCATAACACCCGTCTTGGGGGGTTCAGTTACGCAAAATCACATTAAACGTTGAGGAATATCGCGAAGGGTTTCAGGAGGTTTTACCATCGAAGCACATCTGAGGTGTTTTTTTTTTTTTTTTTTTTTTTTTTTTGAAATGAGCCAGATCCAGAAACTGTAACTAAGTCGGATAAAACTAGAGTGACAAGAAAAACTTGGCAACATTCCCCTAAAAAAGGGGTCGCAAGAAAATAGTTGATGCAACACCCTGCAAAACGTGTACGCAGATCGTAGTTCGTATAAAAAATGAGCCAGGTCCTGCGGTTTCACGAATCAAATCGAGTCAAATTAATTTGCCCAATGGGAATTTGCTTTTGGCTTGATTGTGCAGACGTTTTAGTGGGTGCTTTCGGAATATTTCTTTTTTTGCTTTGTGGAGCCGGCTTATTATGAATTCAGACAGCAATGAGGAGATCGGTGAAAGATATGTCCCAGATGTCAATGACGATGTGAACGGAAAAAGTAAACAAAATGAAACTGAGTAAAACAATGATTTCATTTCGTCTCACGCGTCCCTACGAAATATCTCTGGTGGTATTTATTTTTACTCCCATATTCATCATTTTAGTCCTTAACTAAATAACTGCCGCTTACAAGCCCTGGCAATGTGAAGGAAAATTTGGCATCCACCTCAATGCAGCCATATGGTTACAAAGGAAAGCTATACAGCTTCCTCAGAAGTCTCGCAGTTGAAGAAAAATTCGTCCTGGTCCAGGATTCGAACCCGGGACCACAGCCGTATGGCTGAATTCCAGTCGAATATTCCAATATTCCAGGCCGTCCAGCAGACATTGGTGGCCCTCGAGCGGCAGAGGCCGAAAGCGCAGCCCTGCGAAGGGGTGGTGCGAGTAGGCAGCTGAAGCCGAGCGGCCCGCCAACGTGACGTTTAGGCCGCGTCACAACTTGCCGGAAATAAATACGTTGTTTCTCTCTCTCTCTCTCTCTCTCTCTCTCTCTTCCCAGAAACTTACTCCACCTTGGGGATTTCCCTTAAAATCTGGTCGATTCAGCCCCCGCAAATTTTGGCCCGTTTCACTTTTTGGCATGTGTAAGGCTCAACCTTAAGGTTATCTAACGTTGAGCTTTAACTTAGGACCTTAGTCTTAATGTCACGCTCCTTACGTCTGACGTCGTGAACGAATGTCCAATGAAAAAAATTAAAGCCGTTCCACTCAATATAAAAGCTGTCGGATGTGCAAAGCAGTTATTTTCCATAATGGGCTGCAGCGCCGTTATCAGCTCACTGCTGCCACCCAGTGCATTTCAAATTTCCCGCCTTCGCAGTGCTCGCGTGCCGCATTGCCTGAAAATGCGCCAGCGGGAGTTCTGCTCTTTTTGCGCTTGCTTTAATTTCGTATGCTGGAGCTGTTTTGCGTCATTTCGAACACGTAATTTGTTTCTTGCGCGGCTGGAGCCTTTCTGCGTCATTTCTTAAGCGCCATTTTTTTTTCTTGCGCGGCTGGAGCCTTTCTGCGTCATTTCGAACACGGCATTTTTTTTCTTGCGCGGCCGCTTTCTCCGCTGAGTATCGTAAAAACCAACCCAACGAGCGTTCCAAACTAAATGAACGCGATGGCTTCCGGTTATATACACAGATTTTGTCTTAAATGTACATGCAGTTTTCTTTGCGCTAAACAACGTGGAGATGTACGACAAGCGCCAGTGGTTCACGAGGTTCGAACGGTTAAGACTACTTAAACCGCGTGGTTTTCGAAGCCTCGGCGGGACCCCCGAACGACGGTACATCAGGCTCTACTTGGGTCCGTTATCTTGATGCGCCGCCTGATTCCGGCAGTCGCATCGACCGCTACCGAGCTACGACGACAAGGCGAGCCCATAAAGTTCTCTGCACTTAAAAGTAGTCACTGTGCTCATTGAACGCCAAGTTGCGAGAAACGGTTTACGTCGTAGGACCTCGAAGCGAAATGTTAGGCGTGAGCTCCAACATAGCGGACAAACCTAACTGCAGCTGCTGCTATTCTGGCGAAGTGATCGCGCGTAGCCGCGGTGGGATATTATACAACGCTTCCTAAGCAGGTATGCATGCTGTCCTCACACAATATTTCGTGCTTGGTGCAGCTAAACCGTCTGTCAATTTCTTTCGATTTTGCTTTCAGTGAGTTCGAACTGCAAACTGACCATTCTAGTTTTTCTGTTGTTTTTGTCGGCTTTAGCCGGTCGCGCAAATTAGGCGCATGACATCTACTGGAACCAAAGTAACTCGGTCATTACATGCCTCTTTTCATGATGTCTTCGTTAGTGTATAGCTTAGCTCATTGAAGCTTGCAATAAAATTGGCATGATTCTACTCTGATGAGCTGTTTTTATTTTTTTTAAGTCAAACGAAATTTGAAGTTCTATTCGCGGCTACTTAAACAGCCGGCCACGGGCGGAAATCGAACCTGCGACATCGTGTATGTACGGTAGCACAACAATGTGTGCACTACATCGCCGCGGTGCAGGTAACACGTTCCATAGGTGTCTTAGCGAGATATGCGGCTGTTACTCTTAATAGCATTTTTAAGAGCCACTGTACCGCAATCGTTACCGCAAAAAGTTGGAGGAAAGGAAGCTAAATCTGGAGTAAGTATTCACGGCCCGACTCAATCTTATTTCCATCAAACTTTGTCGCAGGTAAAATGTGCCAGTCCTGAACACCAAAACGCAGGAGCTCTCCCAAAAGCGTGATATCTTTGTGTGAGCACAATTCTTTGTTGGCGGAGTGTATTTAAAACCCACAAAGTCCACGGTAACACATTATACGGTGATTGTTGCGACAGGGTCCGATTGTTTTAACTTCAGTTACCAGGGTGGGGCTTACAAGTCTAAGAATGTTGCGTATTAGCCGCAGTTTGGTCCCTGATAGGGACATTTGGAAGCACCTAGTAGGTTTCATAGCTACTGCGCAGAGCTAGCGTGAACGCATTAAGCTAGTACAGTGGTTCTCAAGCATGAGCCTGCAGGGGATTCCTTATGGGATTGCAAAAGTAATGTGGTACCCCACGGCGAAGTATGCTCACTGGCGACACAATGTCAAACAACTTACTTTTGGAGCTGAAGTCGCCCACGCGCCTATTTCAAGCCCGCCTTTTGTGCGTCTGGCTTTCTCGCACAATGTTATTGTTGCGCACAAAGCCGACTTTCAATCAGCTGCTATGCGTGGAAGTCAGGTGTGCGTGTCACGCGACAAAGCAACATTTTTTTACTTTGGTGGCAAGGTTTGGCAAGAAGGAAGCAACACGGGAGTGCCGCAAAGGGCTCGCGTACCCCCTGAAGAGCCCTCTGACCTTGTAGGAGAAACATATGCAGTCCCCTGGACGCAGTGCGGAAAAGAGCATATCAGTTTCGCATTGGGCGGGTTTACGTTAGACTGGCATGTTTGTGAGCGCAGTGGCGTATCTTCAGTCTTTCATTCTGGAACAAATTTTCAGAGAAAAAGAGGCGCTGCCTGTGCACTTTTTTGGCGTAAAAATGTAAGCGTGTCTCAGTACGCTTCCGAGCATTTCGGGAGAGGGGAATTAACGCGCAGACCCCCCGCATGAAGCTTTGTCGATTCTTAGCCACGGCGTCCTGGAAACACTCTAGGCTGCATCTCAAAGCGGGATAGCAGGCCATCCCAATGCGCACTGCGGGACAGGACCAATGACGTCGCGCTGAAGGGCAATAGCATTCAAACACGTGATCCTCACTGGTGTTACAGGAGAAAGCTGAAAACACCGCCCTCTCTTGTCGTCGAGAGCAGTATCGCGAAACCGTACGCTTTTCTGACAGTTGTGCTTGCGACGGGGCGGGTTTACGCGGAAATCGTAGCGCGAAAAACGTCGCCGTGAAAAACGACGCATAATACAGTGCCCTCGACATACCTCTGAAGACATTTACGTCACAACACCATAAAAAAAAAGTTTTATTTTTTTTTCAGATTCGCGGAGGAGTCATCGCGTGACTCCGCACAGATGCAGCGGTAAATAATCCAGCTGTGCCGAGACAATGGAAGTGCATGTGCGGTCAGGAACCAACAGGAACAAGCCGTGAATCTGTTGGGAGATTTTGTGAAAATATATTTCTGCCCAGACAGAAGTTAGGAGCGGGCAACTTGTTCCGAGTCGGTGGGAGGCTCTCACGTGGACCCGCAGCAGCAGCAGCAGCAGCAAGAGAGCGATGCAAGGTCGGCGAACGGGAGCTTACCGTACACAGAGTTCCGTCGGAGTGCTTCCTGACGGTGATCTTGGGCAGCACGAGTCGCTCGAAGCACACGTACTGGCACGGGTTGAAAAACTGCATTGACGTGCAGGGACAATAAAATGACGTCGTTGTTTTCGGCGCACGACAAAGGCCAACGCAATGAACTAATACTGGACAAGGAGAGACAAAGGCAAGAGACAGAGACACTATAACGTGTTC
The DNA here is from genome assembly GCA_013339765.2 of Haemaphysalis longicornis. Taxonomy (NCBI): domain Eukaryota; kingdom Metazoa; phylum Arthropoda; class Arachnida; order Ixodida; family Ixodidae; genus Haemaphysalis; species Haemaphysalis longicornis. The sequence continues at coordinate 40,579 of JABSTR010002248.1, forward strand.
GCAGTCTGCGACACTGTGTTATTTTTTTACCTGCAGGCACTGCGGCATAAAAGAAAGAACGTTGAAAAATAGACAAGCTGTTTACCATCCCGACACGATTCACTGTGGCACAATAAACAATGCATGGCAGAGTGAGACTCGAGACCGGGATGGCGAATCTAAATTTGAAAGTTTCTGAAAGGTGCACTGTCGGCTTTAGCGCACGGAACAGCGCCGAACAGGGTATCTGGAAAACGAAATAAGTGTCCAGGGTTTTGATAAAACCTGATGCCTAGGACTCAAGCCTACTGAAATTGTGAAAAAGGGACAAGTTTAATGAATAGAAATGAGCTCATATTTAAAATAAAGCGGCGTGCTGTTTAAAACAACACATTACCTATCGCAGTGGCTCAGTGGCTAAGTCATTGTTCTGCAATGCCCAGCTTACAGGACGGCGTTTCAATCCCGGCAACGGCAGCCGTTTTTCTGTCGAAGGCGAAAACCGGACACTCGTGTAGTCAGAATTTGGCGCAGGTTAAAGATCCCCTTATGGTTTAAAGTAATTCATAGCGCGTCCGCTTCCAGATTCGGCATGCAACACGCACCCAAGTATACGAAATCAAGCAAAAAGTTATATTAAAGACGATGGTCTTTCTTGGGCTACTTAAACCCAAATTTTGGTCTGTCTGTATGTCTGTCTGTCTGTCCGTCTGTCTGTCTGACTCGATTCAGCCACCCGGCCAAAGCAAAACAATGCCTGCGCAATAGTCTTATATAGTCACATCACAAGCTAAATACTACCCGTCTTGGTCCAGTTTAATGTTCATACTTCTCAACATTGTTGAAAAAGAACAAGACATTACGCAAATATGAGACAACAAATCTACAGAAGTGATATTTGCAGTGTTCCTTATAAAAATTCAAACATGCTTGACTTTTGTGAATTAAACACTTCATCAACTGCAGAAAAAAAATTCACTCCGCCGTCGCCTGCTGTCGCCCGCGCCACTATAGCTTCTGGCGGCATTTTAAGAAATCAACCGGCAACAGTTACGCAAGGTTCCACTAGATAGTTTCCACGTTCTGCTTGCAACGCACGTGGAGTAGGGAAACGCGGTTCTATAAACGTTGAAGTAGGGTGCCTCGATTAACGCGCGTCTTCGCCGTACGGCAGCGTTCGGCATCGAGACACCGGTTTTGAGCAGTGGAACGCGGAAATTAAAATGATTTAAGCAAACTTTGGCGTCTTTACCTTGGGAGGAGCGCGACGCAAGAGGACAACATGAGAGGTGAGCGGTAAAGCGAAGGGAGGCATTTACTTACTTCGCAAAAGCCGATAAAGACTATCGTCTTTTGACGTCATTTGCAACGAAAGGAGCAGATACGCGGCCAATTTTTTTTATATTACATAGCTCATCTAGAATGGACAAGATGCATAATTTCAACTTACTGCATAGTTGCGTTCAACATGTATAGTTGTTCCATAGTATACTATTTTAAGCAGGGCTGTATTTTTCCCCTTTCTTTTGGAAAAGCACACGCTTGTTGTAGAAGTGTATTCAAGCTTCCAATTGTAGAAGGATAACTAAGCAGAAGCCGCAGGCACCAACGCATAATAGTTGAAAAAGTGGTGGTTTTGACGTAAACGTATTTAGTGCCTAGTAGCTTTAATGTATATATAGCTGTTCTAGTAATACCGCGTGTTTTATAACGTGTCAAAAGGAAAATTTGACTCCTTTTGGTGTTTCGCAGCTAACACTTTGACATGACTGCAATATTCTGAGCGCTTAGCAGAAAGCGCTTTGTTTAATAAAGGAAGCACAGGGGTGGCCTTCACATGCGCTGTGACTTAGTGTATAGGCAGCTAAGTATTTCTCCCGGATGGTTTATGTCCATTAGTAAGCCTCCCTTCAGCGAGCTTTATAGCGGGGTGTAACGTCCCCGCGTAAAACACCATTAAAACTTTGAACAGGCACGTTGAACGCGGTGGAGGTAAAATGTCTAAATTTACTCGAAATGCACGCATTGCTGTTTACCTGACCTCATTTCAAACCCCAGGAAACTCATGAGGTTGAGAATCACTTGACGTTGTGATTGATTTTATAACCTATAAATAAGCTGAGGCTGTCTCCACCTTGCGTTTATTCATCCTTTCCGTCGCAACGAAAGTTCAGACATGCTTAGGCTCCGATTTACAGACAGCTCTTCTAGAACGATATGCTCGCGTGCACTGCATATTACAATCAATCGATACGAAGCTAAAGCTGAAGGCATACGCGCTGCGCCTGGGACCGAGTGGGGCTGAACCGAACTGAGGTGAACCTAAGCAACTTAATTTTTCCTCCGCCTGGCAAGAAATCCACGCGTGGGGACCCAATGTTTCAGCCGATCTAGCGGAGTTGTGGCGCCATCTTACGGAACGCAATTTAAACAACCTCATTGCACCGCTTCCATCCGATTCAGATGACTTTTTGCGAAGTTGTTTGCGGTCGTAAAAATAAATGCGCGAGAAGCGTCAGGAAAGTGCGAAATGCGAGCCTGAGTTACAACCTCGCAGGTGCCGCCCAACTGCGTATTCGTTTCGCGCAGGCGACGCCCGCCGTGAACATTGTTTTCGTTCAGAGGAAAAAAACACCATCCCTTCCTTGTGTTTGTGCGGCAGAACGGCCCTTAACATTTCTGCGTTTTGCCCCTACTACTGAGTGGTGAAAATGTATGGGTGTACGAAAGTGGTTCTCAACCATGTTGGGGATCGCTTCCGGGCATTTTAAAGTGATTGGCTAGCTCAGAGTCAAGTGTATTGATATGTGTCATGTTGTCGAACAATTTGTCCTTGGTCGGCCGAGGTGGGCCGCGCACTTGCATTTCGTCTGTCTTTTTTTCTTTTTTTTTTTTTTTTTTGCGGAGCTTCAGCTCTGTGCAAAAAGCCGACTTTAAATTAGAGGCCATATGGAGAAGTTCAACGCACGTACGAATTTACCATGCAGCAAAGCGACTGTTTTTGCATGGCGAGTGAGATTTGTAAACCACGGTAAAAAAAAAAAAGGATCGGGGAAAGAGAGCTTCCTAGAGAGCATCGCGGAGACCCCTTATGAACCCGAAATATCCCTCTCTGTCCCCTAAGGCAACTCTGACCCGCATATGAGAAACGCTGGTCCATGGATCGAGCTCATTCACTCCTCCTTCTCCCGCTGTCTTTCATCTCCGACATTTCGGGAAATGCACCACGAAAGAAAAAGAAGACTCACCCCGCCAATGGGTGGTTCCACCGGGAGTGGAGTCCGGGAACCACAGCGCAATCGCCAGCTACATTTCGGCGAGCTTGCCTTTTTGTAATTTGCCTTTTCTACACTTATCAAATGGCTTTTTTTTTATTTTACCGTGCAAGAAGCTGCCACGTATATGTGGTGGCAGAACATTTGCCTGCAGTGCTCACCATGGGCGTCGGCAGGATTTTGTCTTGAGGGGGGCAAATCCATTGTATTGAGGGGAAAGAGACAGCGACGGGGCGGGGAAATTTTTCTGGGACGGTTTGGAAGGGCGGGGGGGGCGGAGTGCCCCTTTTGCGCCCCCTGCCGACTCCCCTGGTGCTCGCAAAAGCATCGTGTGAAAACAATCATTCAGATTACAGAACCAAGCAGAAAAGAAGGGGACAGAGTTTATAGTAGCTGCAATAGCTTGCATATACAAACGATCATACATTGTAGTGACGACTACGTCTTACCAGAATACTCGGGAAGACGAGGGAACAGTTCGGCGGAGCAGCAACTCGCTCGCACAGGTGCGCAGGTGCCGCAGTCACCACTGCTGGGGCAAAATGGTTAAAGGGGACATAACGAGGAAATACAACTTTGTTCAGTTTGAAAGAACCATCCTTGGGCAACTCACTCAGGTCCGTGTAAACCATGAAAAAGAAAAGCATTTTTCTAACCGAAAAATATGCAAGAAGTGTAGAAAACTTTCAAATTTCGCGCTAGAGTGACGTTTTATGGGCAGGAATGACGCAATACAGGCGAGCATTAAAAACACATTATGGGTGTGTGTTAATGATATGTTAGCATTCGAACGATACAATAAAACAGAACTAGTGACCCTATTACAATCGCCCTTAGTCATGTTTCTTGTTGGATGCTTAGGTCGCCAGCCGCCAATCGCACTAAGAAGATTCTTGACGTCGTAGACAAAAGTTGCCGAAAAGGACCGGGGTGTCGCCGCTGCTTCATATGTTTTCTTGGTTATCTCAATTACTGGTTTGAAGTTCGCGATAAGATTTGTATCATTGTTATCGGGGAAAAATATGTTTGTCCTTTTAATGAACCAAACTTGTATTTCGTCATCATGGCTCCATTAAGAAGATCGGGAGTGGGAACAAAACCACAATGTCAGCAAGGGAACAAGCTGTGGGTGCTTAAAACGCTAGTTTAGGAACTGCTCACAGTATATACTTAGCGTGTGCGATAAGTGTGTGTCACGACTATAATCGTGGGTACCCACTGATGTCCACCGCAGTACGAAGTCCTTCTCTCCCTCAATCTCCGTCATATCTATAATGCGTTCTCTGATTTAAATATTCGCTCTTGAATTTTCTTGAGTCACCTCCGTGCCGAGTTTCTGCTGTCTTCCCCTGCTTCTCGCCCCATACCCTGCTAGCAGTAATATTAGTAAGATATTCGATCTGTTATCAGTTCTCGCATTGACATGCCCTGCCCAACTCCGCTCAATCACCTTAATCTGAGCTAGGATTCCTTTCACACGAGTTAGTTCCTCAATCTACGACGTATGTGGACCCCCATAAACTTTCTTCGACAGTAAAGATTTCGTGATTTCTTTTTTTGAAATGCTGCTGTTTTTGTCATTCATGAATGCCGTCGAGTGCTAAGATCAATATTTCACGCTGGCCTCTTGCCCCGCTTCGACTTGACGCTTACAAATAATGCGCTTTCATTCGAATCACTTCGAATGTTGCCGAGAACTTTCGCTCATGTGCTGCGGTGTATTTCTTCTCGCTTTTCAAAGAATGTAAAGCCTCCCCCTCCCCACAGCTGTTCCACTCGTTAGCCCTTTTCTCAGCTCTAGTGCTACACTGAAACGAAGGAACGAAGGGAGGAGTAGTACAGCAAAGGTACCAGCGAGCTGTCCGGTTGACTACTCACACAGAGGGGGTGGGGAGACGGGAATCGAGGGAAAGGAAGGACAGCGGTACATATTAAAAGAGAGAAGATAAGCAGAAAATCAGAAAAAAAAAAATGCGTGGGAATGGTAAGCACAGAGGCAGTACAAAGAACGTATGAAAAAAAAAAGAAAATGCACAAAACTAAGTTGGTAAACTGACAAAACGGAGGACGCTGCGCACTAGTAACGTCCCTACAACCGTTAAGATAGTACTTCAAAATGTGAAGTAAGGCTTTTGTGGCCTTTTGGGACTGCGACGGGCAACGCCTATGAGCCAAAATGGTTTGTGCTTTGAAGGGGTGGCCGTGGAGTTTGCGAACTGTGGTGGAGATGTGAACACTAAAAGATACCATAATGATCGTGGAGCGAAAGCAAATTGCGACCTTACTCAGTGCCTTTAGTCAAACTCTTTTTGTTTCGTACGCGCTGAGGCAATGCGCTGGGTTTTCATTTTGTTTTTAAACGAACCACGGCAGGAGAAGCGTCCCAGGAGGCCATCGAGAATAGCGAGTTCGTCAAGCCTGCGTAGTTTGCGCAGAGAATCAGGCAAAGTAGAAAGGGTGGACGGTGACTAATGACGCGTTGGACACCAGCAGGCTCTATGCTTTATTTAGCGAACATCGTGCTACGTTGGAAAAGACACAAGGGGAGCCAGTCAATAGGGACAGCGCACAATAGCCAATGAGGGCCGCCGATTTACCGTAAACAATGGTAGCGAGCTTGCACACGGCTTCTGACGGCCCCGAGCTGATAAGGAAAACGCCGTACGGAATCACAAGCGTGGGCCACGCTAGTGATGACGGGGCGCTCATCAATTATTCGCCGTCTAAGATAACAGTAGCTATCAGGGAGCATAACACCGACGTTAGGCGCGGAACCTGTCTAGTGCTTAGCGTTGGTCATTTCTGATAAATACAAGCAGTTTAGCCTTCTTCTTGTCCGGGTGGTGCTGCTTGTGCTGCCAGCAGACGAAAGCAGATGACACGACGGAATTTTTTTTTTTTTATGTGCATTGCTGGCTTCTCCACTTTAACCTTCACAGCTTGTGTAGCGCTGAATACAGCTTGCGAAACGTCATTGTTACAGTTCGTCTTCCGCTCATATGCATGCATTGTACCGACGTATATTCGTTGCTGTTCAAAACAACAATGCTAATTTCGAGTACAGAGAGTAGGCTGCAGATCAAACTTGCACAATTAAAAAAATAAGCGTGTGGTCGTTACTAATACCAGATTCCTTCAATGAAGGACTCTGCTAATACGTATACGTTTTTTTTTTTTTTCTATTTACGTGCTACAAAGAGAAATGTTTGCTATCCAGACATTTTTCTGTGTAGCACGTAAACAGAAAAAAAAGGTGACGTTTGAGGAGCCTGATGCTAGCAACATTTTATTGCCAGACGGACGCACAATTGAACGTTGTTCATTTGTACCAACCTTTTTTTTTCACGAATTCCCTACAAACGCCAATGTTTCAAGCAAAAAGCAACCTCAATTCACAGAGTAGACTGAATCACAGTTCTAGTGGGGCGGGCCGTGATAAAGCTTAACCAGTTTCAGTTCCACGAAAACTTTCTGCGAGTTGTTTCCGCGCGTTCTTGATGGCCCCCCTGAAATTCTGCGGATGTTGCCCCACTTGTCGCTACCTCAAACACTGTGTTGAAAATTATCATCGCCACGCTTCTCCGATGCATGAAGAGGACGAAGAATAAACCTAGACGTGACGGAGATGGTGAGGGATAGCTCGCGCTCAGAGCTCGCTCTCGGGGCTCGAGGCTGGCTCCTCGAGGAATCGAACGACGAAGACACCACTGGGTGCCACGAAAGTAAACCCTCTGCTTCTGCTTGGAGAGCTTTATTTTTCGACTCCCGCCACGCCTTGGCTCAACAACTACCTCATTGTGTCAACTTGGTTAACGCTGCTAGCCGGCCTGATATCTGGCAGGAAGAAAGCTTTTTATTGAAAAGTCAGGTAATTATGGCGATGTTTGCAATTGCCTACATGCTTTTCTGCTAGGGATCGGAGATGTAGGGGAAAAGGCCCTGGAAAGAGGTGGGCAGAAATGAAAAAAAAAAATAACACTGGGGTCGCTTGACGTGCTTGACGGACGTCACGATTATGTCACAGAATTCGCAATTTTAAAAATGTGACCAATGTATTCCAAATAGGCACACAAACTTTCAAGAGCCTGACGCTGTTTTGAGGGAAACGTCCATGGTCCTGCATGGGATAGTCTTCAGAGTTAGGGGCCCTTGTTCTAGGCGTTCAATATCTTTAAAAACAGAACGGGATCTTGGTGCCGAATAGGCCACACATTCTAATAAAATACGTTCAACCGTTCAATAGAAGAACGGTTCTCGCAGTACGGGTTGGTCGTCAGTCCGAGGCGAAAAAGGTAACTGTTGGTGTAAGCCGAATTCAGTCGTAGGGAATGATATAATGTTTCTAGGCTACGAGGGAGCTGTCTTGGAAGTCTTGATTTCAACGCCGGGTCAATCGCGTGCAAAAAGACTTGGTTATTCGGTTGGTTACACCATAACGGGTTTCTTTAACTTACTGCAAAGCGATGCGTCATGGTAGAAGCTTGCGCTTTTGTAAAGAACACTTGACAGTATTTCCTGTGGTTAAGGCCATACGGGACGCTTTATCGGCTTTTTGATTTCAAATAATACCACTATGGCCAGATATCTATTGCCATTTTATACTGTGTCCAGCAATGCAAGCGAGACGGTGAAGGTAGGAGACATGGGAGGCTGCGGTATGGTGGGGGGAGAGACCTGCTCCTCCTTGACAATACTTGCAGAGCTGCCTCGGTGTATGTAGACTTGCTCCACTGATGGAGCTCGTGGAGTGGGATGTAAACAATTGCTTCTTTAAGGGCATAGAGCTCAGCCGCTGTAGAAAACGGTGGTTACTG
>JABSTR010002249.1:0-77483 GCA_013339765.2 Haemaphysalis longicornis
ATCACACTTGGCTGATTAGAATGACGAAACTCGTACACGTCGTCAAGAGTATTCAAAAGGCCTCTGAAGTTTCATTGAACAATATTTTCTCTTCCCATTATTAAGTGTTCAGATCTACTGGAGTGCGACTATTTATGTAAGGTAGTTCGGGGCTTGTAATCATGGAAGGTTTTTTTACGTTTTCTAGAGATTTGGAGGAAGGGGCTCGCTCCTTCCACTGCAAAGCAGGGAGGGAAGGCCCCACATACATGTCGTCATGATATTTGTGGGAAGTAGCCCCAGACCGGACCCATTCGAATCGGCACCATTCCCGGTGCCCTTCGTTGCAGCCGCGACCGCCAAGGGCACAGCGCCCCGAGTGGCAGATGTGGTGCGGCGGGGGTGAGAACTGCCACCGGTGCCTCCGTCTCCATCTCCTCCGTTTCCTCGCGTGTTCTTTGGGCGATGGAGAGGAAGCAGTGGATGCAGTGGCATTCCCAAAGGACGTGGTTGCACCATAGCCGCTAATGGCTTAGCGAGCGGGACGGACCGCTAGAGGCAACAAGAGGGGACTAGGGCAGGACCAGGTCCGACTCTCAGTACTGGGTCCCCGCCAAAACCAGACTCCGATCAGCCCCCGGCAAGCCGCGTCGGCGTACCTCTCCAGAGGAAAACAGGCGAACGTCTTTCGCGCCTCTAGGGAGGTGATGTTCTCGTTGACTTTTAAAGCAATGATTTTTTTTCTTGCTTGAACTTTTCACAGCTCCCAGAATAACCAGCGTGCGGCCCCTGGCAGTTCGCTTAGGTGAAACTCTCGGATTCACAATTGTCGGTTAAGTGAACATGTGCTGCCCATTTTACGAACGTCAGTTTACCACGGCAGGAGGATGTGCGTGCCCAAACTGCTGACACTTGACGCAGCGGCTGGGCTTTGGCACGTAGGGTCTAATTGGACATATCAGCTCTGCGTTGACCGACTCAGGAAATGTTCAATGGTCAAACGCCAGGATTATGTGCTTGGTTCGAATTATTTGATTTTTTTTCGGCGTATGGTGATTCGCCTCACTGCTGTCACGCCTTGATCTCCGTGTCCCTTGAGCAGATCTGCTGCAGTCTCATTTTTTATGATGATGATGATGGTTGGTGTTTATTGGCGCAAGGACGACGAGGGGAAAGAGTGCCAGAGAAGTTATTTAATGAAAATAAGTGATTACCACAAAAGGTAGGTATAAAACGTGTAAACTGGACATAACTGGACATAAAGATAATGGGGATGGCTGGTGTATAGGGCCATATTTGATTATGCAGGATAGGAAATAAAGTTTAAAAACTTACAATCTGACAAATACTTAAACACGCGTTTCACAGAAACCATCGCATCGTCACCCAGAAACAACGATGGGTGTAGGGGAATATGTTGTCTGTAGAGTTCTCTGAAATGTTTGTGTCGTGTTGTATGAACTGCCTTTCATTGTATGAGCATATGGATTATGGATAGGCCCTCTCCACACCTGCTACACAGGGGTCTTGGAGATCCCGTGAGCAGGTGGAATGTGTTGCATGCGTGTGGCCTATCCGTAATCGAGCCAGGGTACTCTGTGTCTGTTGTGTGTGTGTCATGTGGTGCGGCTCCCAAGAGTGGCTTTATAACGTGTAGTTTTTGTTGTCAGTCTGTTGATTCCAGTGTTGCTTGCCATGTTGTGCGAAGGTTTTGTCTGATGTGTGATTTGAGGTCTGTGTATGGTATTCTTGTTATGTCAACTGTAGTTGTAAAGGCAGCAGCGGCCGCCATTCGGTCTGCGGTCTCATTACCCGGAATTCCAGAGTGCCCTGGCACTCAGCACACGGTCACATCAAGGTTTAACGCATACAGACATAATAGTACTCATGAGAGCATTGACCACATGGTTTTAGACTTCTATGGGGATAATGTACGCACAAACTTAAAGAATCAGTATAAATTACAGATTTCAGTTCAGAATTCGATTTATAACAAAATGTTTAAACTACAAGAGTATGCCATAGAGGCCTCTGCCGTAAAGATACTTGTATTTTTATTCATAATTCTACACACATTAAAGGTGCCACCATGCGCAGGCACGGCAAACAGTTGTGGCAGTTTTTGAAGCATCCTGTAAAAATGCAGCACACCTATATTTGTGCTGCAGGGACAAGAAATGTTGCACGATCGCGCTTCTAAGCACTCTGTTTTTCTCGACACTTGTAAAGATACATCACATGATATCGGGCGAAGCTGCCACGGTACGAGAAGTTGAGTAGCGGAGGTTTTGATGGTGTCTGAAAATATGCCTTCAAGTTGTGACACTTCTTCTCTTACTCTGAAAGCGAAGGTAGCAGAGATTGATGGACGATTAGTAAGAAGTTGAGATATGGATGTTTCATAAAAAACTGATGCAAAAGATTGGTGAGGCATTGATGAGATTTTAAAGAATAAAGCAGGTCTGTGTAAGCTCGCTGACGTTCTAGACTCCATTTGTTGCACTCAACGTACAAACTTTCTACTGGACTAGTCCGAAAGGCGCCACACGACAAGGGGAGCCCTAGATAAAGCACAGGGTCCAGCATTCTGAGGGATGTTTTAGTGGCTGACCCATAGACAACGCTGCCATAGTCCAATCGCGAACCTATCAAGCTGGTAAAAACACGTAAAAGATGTTGTTTGTCAGCACCAAAAGAGATGTGCGAGAGAACCTTCTAGATATTCATTGTTTTTAGGCATTCATGTTTTAGTTGTTTTATGTGTGGGATGAATGTGAGCTTTTCGTCAAAGATTATACCTAAAAACTTGTGTTCCTTTTTGACAGGAATCGAGACACCATTGAGTTGAATGTCTGGATCCGATCGAATGCCACGCCTCTTAGAAAACAAGACACAGGTGCACTTCCCTGGAATAAATTTAAAAGCGTTGCTATCTGCCCAACCAGCTAGCTGGTTAACACCAAGCTGGACCTGGCGCTCACAGACAGACAAGTTACAGGATTTAAAGGAGAGCTGAACGTCTTCTACACAGATTGAACAGGAAATCGACGGTGGCAGCGCCTTCCTAAGGAAATTCATTTTCACAATAAAAAGGGTGCAACCTAAAACTCCACCTTCGGCACTCCATTTTCCTCTGCACATGAACCTCAGAGAGTGCAGTTCCAACTCTCACACGAAAGGTTCGTTGAGACAAGTAGCTGGCAAGTGTGTTCATCATGTTACCTGCCATGCCGAAAGACTTGAGGTCGCTTAGGATGCCATACCGCCACGCGGTATCGTACGCTTTTTCTAGATCAAAGAATACTGTCATACAGTACTGCTTATGGAGGAAAGCATCTTTTATATACGCCTCTAATGCAACTAGTTGATCGTTGGTAGATCCCGCCCTGAAGCCTGCCTGGCAGCTCTCGAGAAGACCATTGTACTCAAGAAAGTACATGAGTCTCCTGTTTATCCTCTTCTCGAGGAGCTTGCACAGGCAGCTTGTCAGAGAAATGGGCCGATAACTGGCGGGAGAGGAAGGGTCCGTTCCTTCTTTCAGGAAAGCCACTACTATGGCCTCCCTCCAAGAGCGAGGAATGTGCCACGAAAGCCATATGTTGTTGAATAGATGTAGGAGTGTTTCAAGAGTGTCTAGTTGTAGGGGTTGTATCATGGTGTATGTGATTTTGTCTGCACCTGGAGCTGAAGGCTTACATGTGCTCAGAGCAACCTTCAGCTCATGAATTGAAAAAGGAGAATTGTAAAAGTTGTGCGACTTTTTGTTATCACGTAGGGACTTCTTTTCTACAGATGTTTTGTGTTTCATGAAAGTGTTTGTGTAGTGTGCTGAACTGGACACGTGTTCGAAGTGTTGTGCATGTGTGTTAGCCTGGTCTACCAGTGTGTCCCCTGTTGTACTAACCAGGGGCAGGTTGTGTGTCTGTTGTCCTTTTAGTTTTCGTATTCGTGTCCAGACTTTGTATGTGTCAGTGTATGAGTTGATGGAAGTGAGGAAGGTGCGCCAACTTTCCCTTTTCGCCTCACGACGCATTCGCTTCCCAAACGCCTTTGCCCGTTTAAAAGAAATGAGGTTATCTGACGTGGGGTACCGGCGAAGGAGACCCCACGCCTTGTTATGGGCCTCTCGCGCCCGCCTGCAGTCCTCGTTCCACCAGGGCCTCCTTGGGCAGCGGGACCCAGTGGAGGCCTGGGGAATGGATTTTTGGTGGCGTCTAGGATGTGCGCCGTGACGAGTTTGGCGTCTTCCTCCACGTGTAGGTGTTTTTAAGGATGTGTGGTGTAGTGTAGATGTTTGTGTGAATGTTCTCCAGTTTGCTTTTGAATCATTAAACCTTTTATGGGAAGATGGACTGCTCGGGCCTATACCTATATACGTTAATAAAGTGGGGAAATGGTCACTACCATATGGGTCCATGCCCACACCCCACTCAAGACATGAAAAGAGAACTGCGGAACCAATAGCCAAGTCAAGATGCGAGTATGTATTGTGTCCTAAGTTATGGTATGTAGGCTGTTTTTTGTTGAAAAGGCATGCACCTGAAGATGTAAGGAATTTCTCTATCAGGCGACCTCGAGCATACATTCTAGAGGAGCCCCAAAGAGAGTTGAGCGCATTAAGGTCGCCTGTTAGGATGTATGGTTCGGGCAGCTGGTTGACCGGCGCCTCGAAGTCAGAGCTCGAAAGTGCATAATCAGGAGGAATGTAAATGGAGCATGCCCTTATCAACCTATTAAATATTATCGTACGGATTGCTACAGCCTCAAGGACAGTGTTCAGAGTGACAGGGTGGCAGGCTAAGGATTTCTGGGCGACAATTGCAACCCCTCCTTAAGAGTGTGTGCAGCCAACCCTGTCCTTTCTGAATACCATGTACCTATTTAAGAAATTTGTTTGTTTAGAATTGAGGTGGGCTTCCTGGAGACACATGATACTTGGCTGATTGGCATGCAGCATCTCATACACATCGTCAAGATTTTTACGGAGGCCTCTGCACTTCCATTGGATGATGATTTCATTTCCCATTATTTCAAGTTAAGAATAGCTGGTGTGTGTATGTGTGTTTTTGTTCATGTGTCGTCTTTCGGGGCTGTTAATCTTTGATTTGTAGGTCTTTCTGTCGGCTTGGACATAGGAGGCCGCTCCTTGCACTGCGTTGCAGGCAGGAACGGCACGACATCCATCTCCTCGTCGGTTGCCAGAAGGGTGCCCGGCGGACCAGGCCCCTCGGACTTGGCCCCCTTTCGGGAGCCCTTGGTTTGAGCCGCCACCGCGGAGGGCGTCCGGGACACCAAAGGTGGTACAGGATGTGCGTTGGCGGTGGGAGCCGATGTGGGGCCCCCGGTGTCCATCCGGTCGGCACCCTCAAATGCACTGGAGGACGAGGAGGCAGAGGCGGGAGCGGCACCGGTCTCTACAGAAGAGGTTGTCACCAGAACCGCTGCTGCCTCAGCAAGCGGCGTGGCGACGGATTGGGCCTCCTGAGGCACCCCCAGGGGAGGGGGGCGGTGAGGGACCAGGTCAGACTCGCTGAACTGAGTCCCTGTGGACACCAGACGCCGCTCCGCCCCCCGGCGAGCTGCGTCGGCGTACCTCCCCAGGGGGAAAGAGGCGAACCTCTTCCTCGCCTCTGGAAAGGTAATCTTCTCAGTGACCTTTACATTTATGATTTGTTTTTCTTCTTAAATTTCCCACAAGTGCTGGACTACGCTGCGTGGGGCCCCTGGCAATTGGCACAGGTGAAACTCTGTGTGTTGCAGTTTTCGGACGGGTGGTCATGTTGGCCGCATTTTGCACAGGTAAGGCGGCCGCGGCAGGAGTTGGTGTCTTGCCCAACCCGTTGGCACTTCAAACAGCGCCGTGGGTTAGGGATGTAAGGCCGGACCTGACATCGAACAAAACCTGCATTGATGTATTCTGGAAGGCTCGACCTGTCAAAAGCTAAGATAAGATGCTTTGTAGGTATTTGTTTGTCCTCTCTACGTATGTTTTTGCGCCTGACCCCTGTTACGCCCTGACCTCGAAGGCGCTCCAGCAGGTCGGCTTCAGTTTCGTTCAGTAGATCGGGATCGAAGATCACGCCCAGGGAGCTGTTCAAGCTGCGGTGGGGCGTGACCCTGATGTCAAGATCACCGATTCGGGTCTGGCTCAAGAGTTTTTCTGCCTGCTGCTGCTTAGTGACTTCGACCAGCAATTGACCAGTTCTTTGTTTCTTGGCTTTGTACGCCTCACCAATTATACTCGTCAGGAACTTCTATACCAAGAAGACAGACAATGAAGCGACAGCTCTTTCTGTGTCAGTTGACTCAACTACAAGCAAAGGGGAATAGTTGTTTACAGTTGTTGGAAAGACAGTTGTTGAAAGAGGTGGAAATGAAACTTCGGTGCGGCCAATTTTCGGGGGCTGATCACGTCGGGGGGTGGGGGTTTGAAAATGCCATATAGCATAGCATAAAAGTAGGGAGACGGGGGTACTTTCACCTTTGACGTTACCCTGGTAGTCAAAGAGGTCCCGGAGCTCCCTGTCTGGTAGACAGGCAGGGGGCTCCCTGCCTGCCAGGGAGCTCCCTGCCTGGGAGCTCCCTGCTTGGTAGACAGGCAGGGAGCCCATCGGCCGGAGTTTGACCAAGGCTCCGACGGCCACCATTTACGGCTTCTACCCTCATCTTTACACACCTCGCCACGGTTGGACACGGCATATGTTGGGAGCTCGGGGTCCGCGGTGTCGCTGCTCACCATCACCATGAATACTCAAGGTGCCCCGTGCGGGGAGTCTCATTTTTTTATGTCCCCATAGAGATCACGCCCTGGTAGCTATTGAGGCTGCCATGGGGCGTGACCTTGATGTCAACATCGACCGTCCGTGTTTCCTTGAGGAGGTTAGAGGATAGTTGTTTGTGTTCTGATTAAATAAAAACTTCTCCCGTTGTGAGTTTCTTAGCTTTGTATGACTTTCCGATAAGGCTTTCGAGAAACTTGGAAATCAGAAAGGCAGACTGGGAGGTGACGGGTTTTGACTTATCCAGAGATTCTATTATCAATAAGCGAGAGAAATTATAGGGCTCTGGAGGAGAGATCGAAGGCAAAGGAGGAAAAGAGACTTCTGTGCAGCCCCTTTTCAGGGACCGACCACGTTTGGGGGGAGTAGGAGTTGTAAATACCATACGGTATAGTATAAAAGAAGGGGATGGGTTACTTCCTTTCCTTCGCTCGGATTACCATGACACCGAGAGAGGAAACAGGCCGGGAGCGCATCCGCCGGAGCTTGACCTGGGCTCCGACGGCCACTGTTTGACGTTTCTACCCTTCACCTTCCAACGCATCACCATGGTTGGTTCTAGCTTATGTTTGGGTGCTCGGGGTCAGCGGTGTCGCCAATGCCGGCACCAAGATTATTGAAGGTGCCCTTGCGGGGTAAATGATAAACTACCGCATTTGATGTATACACAGCAGGTGTTAGTTTCGTGACAGTTGAGGCTTTCCTGTAAACTAATTAGGCCAACAAATCTGACTCGTTGTGTGATGGAGTCGTTTTAAAAACCTATCGTCATCTGAAATTTTTTGGGACAGTTTTGACAGATCGGGAGTTACACGTATTATTACACATCATTCGTAATTGTTTTTCGTTAGCCATTGAAGGTTTATTGAGGTACACCTGGCGGCCAAATAAGTAGAGGCACGTGAGCGGGGCAAAATACATCGTCAATTCACCTGACTTTGTCGGGTGTCAAGACACCTATGGCTGTGCGCCCTTGTCCATCCCCTGTACACTACCCTTTCTTTTCATTCCCTTCAAATAGCAAAGCTGAGAGGATTGAGCGCTTGGCGCTAAGGGTAACGTTTTATGCTCAACACATAAAAGCAGGATTGGCCTCGGTCGCCATTGATGTTCATGCTGTACATGGCTAGACTAGAAAGAAAGCCTGAAGGTAGTAAAATAGGTTTTAATCTATGGTATAGCCGCAAAGGACAGGAAGTGGAACAACATATCCCGGGATCGATATATGCAGATGACATAGTACTACTAGCAGATAGCAAACAGTGCCTGAAACAGGTCACAGATATCTGCCGGGAAGAATCCACTGAACTGGGCTTAACGTTTAGCCCAGCAAAGTCGGGAGTTCTAGTTTTCAATGACAACGCCCGTAACGAATCGGTATTCGTTCAAAAAGCAGAAATACCAAGGGTAACGGAATACAAATATCTGGGCATATGGGTAAACGAAGGTCAGGCGTATATAAAAACTCATGAAGAGCATTTAAGAATGAAAGGCAGCAGAAACGCCTCTAATATGAAGCACATAGCACAGTGGGAATATAACAGATTTGAAGTAGTGAGAGGAATCTGGAAGAGAGTAATGGTACCAGCACTTACCTTTTCAAACTCAGTAGTCTGTGTCGAATCAGAGATTCAATCAGAGCTAGAAGTAAATCACAGGACTGTAGGTCGATTGGCATTAGGAGCACAGAGTAAAACAACAAATGTAGCAGTGCAGGGAGACATGGGATGGGCATCCTTCGAAGTGAGAGAAGCACAGAACAAAATATGTTTTGAAGAACGACTTAGAAATATGGATGATCAGAGATGGGCGGCCAAAGTGTTACGGTATCTCTACATGAAAAGCGTGGACACCCAATGGGGAATGGAGGAAAAGAACCAGAAGGCTGAGGACAAAGTATATGAAACCTGGAAGTGCACTGGAAACGACCAAGGCAATAAAAAATGAAGTGAAAGAAACAGTAACAACGACCTGGAAAAAGAGGATGGATGCGAAGAAGTCCCTAGTTATATACAGGATCGGGAAGCAGGAGATCACAAGGGAAAAATTATTCGATAATACCAAAGGGAGTGCATTGCTTTTTGAAGTGCGAGCGGCTTGCTTGCGGACAAAAACGCTTATCTGCGAGCGGGTACAGGAAGAACTATGCGCAGGCTGCGGAAATGAGACAGAAACCATGCGAAATATTGTAACGGAGTGCAAAAGTATTCGTCCAGTGCTCCGTGATGGAGCCATCCAGCTTCCGGAAGCCCTTGGCTTTAAGGTTAGCGGAAAAGTAAACTGGACAGCAGTAGAGGTTAGTAACGAATGTTAGAATGTTGGTGGGAAAAGAACAGAGAACAATCTGGGAAGACATGCGAACAAAGAAGTCAAACTAGCACAAAAATTCCGTAAACGTATTTGCTTTTTACTTTGACATTAATTTTTATACCTTTGTTTATATTTTTTTGTCGAGGTGATTTCACAGTGGCGATGCGACTAAGGCCGCTGTGCAACGCCACCCCGTTACAAAGGGGAAGCAACTAAGCATCATCATCAACATCATCACATTTCGCGGGTAGACGCTTCGCCGCCAAATAGCGAGGGAGAACTGAGCTTTTCTCTACCTGCCTGGCTCTCACAAAGGACCTGTTGCAAGGAGATTTCGATGTCGTAGGTTTTAGGTAGCCGCGTTTGTTTCACACTTAAAAACAAAACTTTAGACTGTGTCTGTGTCTTGGCCAATTCAATCAACGCGCATTGCAAACTAGTTGTTTTTGTTCTTTTTTGTTAACTTGGTTTATTATGAGTCTTCTCCCACCGAAAAAGCATAGCTTATGAGGCGCGCCATTACAGAAGGCTCGGAAAAAATTTTCACCAAATGGGGATCTTAACCTTTGCATAATTTCGAACACAATGGCGGTTTTGCTTTTCGCCTCCATTATAAAAGTAGCCCCCACACCAGGGAATTGAAACCGCGTCCTTGTGCTCAGCAGAAAACGGTTTAACCACTGAGCCACCGAGTCGAAGTTTTTTGTCAAACGCACGACAGCTTCTATCTCTGCTCACCTTTTGTCATGTCAATATCAGTTTAGTTTGTGCGCTAGGGGAACTCTCATGGCACTTTATTCAAATTAAAATTTCTCGCATCAATTCCTTCCCGTTCTGGTGTGCTCATTGATAGTTCCCACCCGACTGGATGTTATAGGGAAAAACATACGCGATGAAATACATGTGGCACGATAGCGTCACTGATACGTGCAATTTATGTTATCTGTCGATTCGGGGCACAGCAAGAAGCGCAACTTCACCCTTTTTGTTCGCCGCCGAAAAGTGTGGGGGTGAGGCGTCATGATGACAATAATGCTGATGATGCTAGTGATAATAATGCGTAGCGGCTTCCACATTGTGACTGGGTGGCTTTGGGAAACGACCTTAGTTGTAACGCCAGTGTACAATCACCTTGCCTTTATAGAATTTTAGTGCTAGTCGGCCTTCCCTCTTTGCATGTCATCCCAGATGGTTCTATGCTGTCTACTGCCAACATTCTAACATTCTTTTACCAAATTCTACTGCTCTCCAAATCGCTATTTAGTTAGTCTAAAGCCAATGTCTTCGAGAAGCTTAATTCTTTCGTCACTGAGGTGTCGACGGATCCCTCTGCGCTCCATTATGTGTCGCATGATTTCAGGCTCCATGCCACAACCTGCGCACAGTTTTTCCTGTACCGGCTGGCGTATAAGCGTTTGTGTCAGCAAGCTACCCGGGAAGGCTCCAAAAATCAATGCACTCCCTTTGGTAATAAAGATTTTGACCCTCGTGATGTCCCGTTTCCCGCTTCTGTATAAATCTAAGGACATCTTTGCGAACACACTCTCTTTCCGGGCCCTTATCTCTTATTCTTTCACTTCATTTGTTTCTTCAAGTTAGCAGCTCCATGTTAGATAATAAAGGGACCCCGATTGTCAAAGGCGCAATTACACCAGAGTTGCCGTTTGAAGGGAAGGAATAGATAGGGTAGCGAGCGTGGATGTACGCGCATGCGAACATAGATGTCTCGGCAGCACAAGTGCGACGTCAGATGAGGCGGCAGTGTATTTTGCTATGCGCTCACCCGCCAGGTTTATTTTACCCCTAGATTTACATTCAAATTTACAGAACCTCACTCAAACGCCGCTCCGGTGTAAAAGAAAAGCCCATGCGGTTTTCTGGTTTTCAAAGCCCTCACATATGGCCCGAAAACTGCCAGAATCAATTCTAAAGACTAAACAAGTAGAATCTTCAAAATGTGATCTAAATTACTTTCCTTCCGGCCTTCACCCGAAATGCACGAACAAAAACAAGCTGCAAGATTCCAGCTAGTCTAGCCAGATTCAATAAGGCTACCACGAAGGAAGTATGCTCCTTGCCATCATTACGCCCTAAGATCACGAGTTTTACATCTTCCGAAATTTCGATCGCATGCACTGGACCCAGAAGCATCATTTTTAAACAGGGTTCTGGCAGCATTTAACGCGGAAAATGTGTTTTTTTCCTTTCTCCGAGTTCATCGCTCGCAAATGGTCCTACGGGGATCGTTGCACAATTGAACTCAAGTCTTGTGCGCCAGAATGTATCCGTTGACCAAGGATCGTCTGGCTGCAATTTGAACGGGTTCATCATTAAAAAAGGCTTCAGTTTCGGTTCGAAAACCCAACGCCACATGAACACTGTTTCACCGTTTGTATTTTTACCTATTTATTAGGAAAACGGGAATCGCACATGTTGAGGTTTAGAAGAGGAAATTGATTACGAATGCACTGAGACTAACTAAGGTGTCGCTTTGTGGAAAAAATAGCACCCATCAACGTTAAATATACTGCACTTACGTTGTCTTTTATTCTTTCGTTACGTTTTTTTTTAACTCCCCAGCAAACTACGTTACGTCGTGCAGATATCCCGGAGACGTCAGCAATTGTTCTTGCAGATGTCTAGGAGACGTACCGTTGGGACCAAAGTTACATATATTCAACGTTTCTACAACTGCAAAAATCTGTCTAAATCACACGAAGGATAATGTACAATAGACGTCTCATAGTACTTTTATTCGCTGTTTACGGGACGTTACCTTAGTGGTACATCTTATGGATATTGTCGTGGCACGCATGCAAGACGTATATAGATGTCTGTTCTACATTGGGTTTTTGTCTTTGGCACAAGCATTACTTTTTTATATTTACGACTTGTGAATGTTAGTGTGTGATATTGTTGACATGAATCTGTATGCCTAAAATTACATTCTTTATACATTATTTGGAAGTTTGGCCAGCCTCCTTTCCAAGGTTGCCTACGTGTTGTGGGAATTTATACCTCAAATGCATGTCTTACTAGCTATTCAGCACTGTTTGCTGTTACTTGTCACCTGGTTTCTAGAATAATGTGTTTCCGCTTTTGAAGTGCGGCATACTGCATGAAGTCTCATATGTGAAGTGCCAAGCTCACACCACACTCTCGCAGAAGCACACGAAGCACAGCTCTAAACAAGAAATGTCGCATCGAAAACCAGAGGCACAGCAAACCAGTCGTGTTCAGCACAAGCGCCCGGGACACTAAGGCAAGCACAATAGCGTCATCGAATTGTACCATACAGCGGGGCTCTACAGACCTTCTGCAAATAAGCTATCACAGAAACAGTTCAAAAATTCAACTAGTTAAAATGACAGTCTCCCATACTATCTGTAAGTACCTGCCGCTGGGTAGTAAGAACGCTTTCAAAGTACACATAAAACACAAAAGAGTTCAGGTAAAACAGTTTATATTGACTTCCAAATAATGTAATACGCTTTCGCAAAAAAACCACTTGAATTTTCGTTCCTATCTGCCGTGGCCCACAGGGTACACATTGTACAATTACAAGAATAGTAGAGATGTTGATGTCTCTAAATAAGTCACACACAGCAGATTAGGTTGACAAAAAATAGGAAGAAAAGCAAACATGTACACCCAGGGTACAAGCACAAGATAGCTATCCAACTTGAAATATCACACAATAAAATAATTGGGAGAAAAACAACGCAAGAGAAGGGCGAAAACAAAGAAATGATTGAATGGTGGTTATAAAAACATAGCAAATTTAAAGAACTAAATAGTTCACGTGTACTGAAAGGTTTGTGGAACAATAAAACAATAGCACCTAAGAAACACAGAAGTGGTGTTGAGTGGTGGTTGTGAGTGCCATACAAATTTAAGCTACTTTAAACAAACCACCATCTAGGGCAATGGTTATGATCTATAGAAAAGGTGTGTATCAAGAAATGACTACGGCGGTTACAAGAGCAGTAAAAATTTATGTGATGAAATGATTCCCACAGTGAAATGTCAAGACAATAAAACAAGAAAATACTTTATAAACAACTTATTGAATTCTGGTTAGTAAAAAAAAAGGTTACACTATTTCTATATTTCACACAAAGTGATATGATTTGGGAGCAAACAAAAAACGGGGAACACGGAAATAATTCAATATTAGTCACAAGAAGAGAGATTTACTTGTCTACGTGATTCACTCCAAGTGATACCCTCAAAGAACAATCACAAGAAATAAAAACGCATGGACGCAAGGAAATGATTCAATATTGATTCAATGGTGCATGGCTCCATCATCAGTTATGGTAGGGGTTCTTGAACAGTTTGCGTTCTTCGAAGTGGTGCCAGAAACTGCCAAAATAGTTTCAGACCGCATTGGTTGGAAAGTGAGTAAAAAGTTTATGGTGCGAAGGCTGAAAGAAATTTAATACCCCTTTTAGCAATAAAAACAAAGAAGCCGCAGGTTGTCGACAAAGCTGATATATGCGCAGGATGTGACTGACAATAAAAATCTGGGCCCTATACATTGTCTGGTGAAAAAAGTTGATGTCTGTAACAATTCGAAGATATCTAGTTACACACAATGCAGGATGCCACTCGCAGGTGGAAAAAGATCCCCGCATTTCCCCGAGGGAATGAATGTGAAAGTGCGAATGCACGAGTTGAATTTGCGCGGTTCGGTAGTGTTCGCGAAAGAGAGATCACACACACCCACACAACTACAAAGAAAGAAAGATGCATTTATTCACAGACACCTATTTGTGTTGTCGTTGTACTTGATTGCTAGAGCGGATCTCAGCTTTGAAATTTCGTGTCAGTACTCCTTTAAGCAGGTGCATTAGCCCTTCTCACGCCCGATTCTTGGCCAATCCCCCACGTGGGTATGTGCCATGTCAGTGGCCAGGCAGCGCGCGCCCCCTCTCCCCCCGTTGCCAAGGAAGACGAGGAGATTCCTGGCCAATCATCCACGTGGGTATGTGCCATGTCAGCGGCCAGGCGCGCGCGCCCATCTCCACGTGCGCGGACATCGCCGGTGGACGCAGGTTCAGGGTCGCTTAAGAAGTGCATTAGCACTTAAAAAGGGTGTTCCCTGTTTCCTAAACCAGGAAAAGTCCTGCGCCAAGTTGACCATCAACAGTAGCTCGAGCAGGCGCCTTGTGCAGACTGTTGCAGTAGCACGTCCCTTGCAAACAAGTTCATCAATCTTTGCATGGGTACAGGAAATTCTTTGTTGTTAATACAGATTTTTAAGACTGGAATAATACAGAATGGCCGCTTACATTGTCCTTGCAAAAAACAGTGTACGACAGCTGCATCCTACCGTACTCGCCTACGAGGCAGAAACTTCCACGCTAACTAAAAGGGTCTAACTTAAATTAAGAACGACTTTGCAGGCAATAGAAGGCTAGAAGATGGGGGTAACATTAAGGGACAGGAAGAGAGCGGAGTGGATATACTTTAATGTCAGCATTCGCACTACTAAGGCAACCTCAACACTAACTATGACAGCTAATGTGAGGTACCTATAAATATAATAACTATATTTCGTGAATAGGGACTCTGAGGACATTTTAGCAAGCTACAGGTCCCATCTGAACTTCGAAAATATTTTTCTGTGTCTATCCTAACCGCTTGGTGGATTGAAGTGACAATATATACACGTATGAAGCCATGTCCACAAATTGTGGCTAATGTAAACATGCACAAACCCGGACAGCGTCACTGCCATGGATGTATACTTCGTGCAGCAGAATGGCGAGGTGGGCTAGCTGGTATATATATGCGTATCTAAACCTTCAAAAAGCACATCACTGAAACACTCGTCATGTTGTCCTGTTCGCTTGTCCTGCTAGGCCTACATTTTTAGTTTAAGTATACGTTGTACAGCGGGAAGCCTCAAAGTAGTGCAAGAGATTTTTACAGCATAATCACATTCAAACACAGTCTAAGTTGCACCAGTCAGCAGCCTGCAACATGTCAGTTATTAGCGAACTACAGGCCACACACCAGAATCATACTCTGCCTTAAACCTGCGAAATCCCAAATTCTGTGTTACTCTTATCACCAAGGTGTGTTCCCGACTAAATTCATTAAGCTGAACTTTCTATAAGTGACACAAATCTAACAGCCATTTTTGAATATTTTTACTAGGTCCTGAAAGGTTAATTTACGTTTGCGATGCTGCAGTAAGAGTACGAAGCACAACCAGCGCTGCTCATACTACTGTACCAGTTACGACATGCGTGTAGTTCTGAAGTTACAAATAAATTCGGGTTGCATACACGTTGTTCATTCCAACATTTCACGACCAAACTGAACGTCCGAAAAGATTGAACAATCAAAACGCGAAAAAAGCATCCAGATGGTATTTTAATCTAATGCTGTACTCTCGGAATTCACTCGATTTATTATTTTATTTTAATGCTACACGCCCGGCAATCATTCATTAATGTGCACGTTTTTTACCCGAAAAAAATATTATGACGAAAAAAAACGGCATCGACAGAAACGAAACAAAAAGCAATATCACGCTAAAAGTACACTATGTGCGTGTACGCGCATATATTCGCAGACGCACTTGTATTCGCACTCTCCAGCTTCTTCTTATTTTATTTCATATCAAAACATTCACCTAGCAAAACAGGACAGAACACAAACACTTCACCAAACACAGGGCTAGAAATTGTGCGAGAATTGATTCTGTTTACAAACGCAGCAGCCAGTTACAAAGGTCTACCGGCAAATCTCCGCAACGCACAAAGCGAGTCCCTCAAATCGTTAGGGCTAACCGCTTACGCGTACCGAAGTTCGAGAGCCGCTCTGCTACATTAAATACATATGAGAAGAAAACAAGGCTTACTAGTACTCACTTACCTCCACTACTTGGCGGTATTTCTTCGTCCGGTAGATAAATCCATGGTAGTCAAATCACCGAAATAACGAAAGTTTAAGGCGTGCACACCCGTGCCGTCACCGGCCTCTAGCACGCGTATCGATACGGAGTGCAGTTAATATTAATCAATCAATCAATCAATCAATCAAACTTTATTTCAGGAATGTATACATTTACATGAATAAAATGTTACAGTACAGAGGAGGTCCCGAAATTAGAAAACTGTCGGGGGGACCTCCGTTAGAGAATACGTCTAGTGCAATGAAAACGCAGCAAGCAGTGAAAACACTTTGTACGAATTAAACAAAGAATGAGTAACATTTCATAACAACAAGGCAAGGAAATTTCCGTGTAACAGCACGTGGTATGGTAAGTAAAAAAGATACTAACATGGTATAAATTAGAAGCATGACACAATAGTAGAGTTTAGCAAACACGTTTTGTGATCAGGTACTCTTTAAAGGGGCCCTGAAAGGCGTTTTGAGCTCACTAAACTGACTAGCGCAATCGTTAGATTGGGTCGTCAACATCATCTGTGCCACGTATTACTCTTTTACGCGCAGCGGAAAGCTCAAACTTTTGTTGCAAAGTTTGTCGTTTTTTTCTCACTCTTCCCTTCATGTTTTTGGACGCCGCCATCTTCACATGTCTATATCATCGATTCCCAGATGTTCGTCATGAGCTAGACATCCTGCTATTGGGCGGCTTTTTCACGCACTTCCGGCAAAGAGATGAGTCGTCTGCTCAGCGTCGGCTCACCGGCTGATCTGCTAGCGGAGTGCCGGAGTGCTTGGACATTTTACGACAAACGAAACAAGTGTAAACAAACGCTTAACCGTTTGTATTGAATGCAACAGGGCCATAACATTACATGAATATTCTCTTACTTGAGTACGTTCCATAAAGAAAGCGTTGAAGCCCCGTGGCACTTCTTTCTTGTAATCGCAGAGAACGCCCTGAGCCGAATGCCCGGGTTTGACGCATACATTTTATTCACCTTCCAAACAATCCAGAGATGCGTTTCGAACGAACACAACGTCACAACATGCGTTGCAAGTCCGAACCGCGATTGACAGACGATGGGTTGCCTCCTCCTGCCCCTCGTAAATTCGGCACTCACCTCGCGCGCGGTTTGCGGGGACGAACAGCAAGTCACTTAACTCTGGCGCACAAGCCGAGATGGCTTTTAGCCATGCACACTGCACATACCCCATGCGAGGTTGAGTCGTACGCCTCTTGAGAAAGATAATCCAGACCATGGGAAGCACTATCCACCCGCAGAAGCAGAACGTCGCATTTCATCGCGAAACAAAGGCGACAAAGGCGTCCACAACACACACACCATCGCCTCCTGTAATGCCAAACGCATCTCGCACTTCCAAATGGGAGTGAGTAGTATGCCTGCAGTGCCCATATGCCGCGAGGTGGGGCCCCAAGCTGAACCGGGATCACGCAACCGTAACTGACTTCTAGAGCGGTTTGTGCCTTGTTGCCAGGGCAACCGATGTTTGATATTGTCAAAGAAATGGTGCTCGCTCCAGCGCGAGGAAGCTCAGAGCCGTGGCGAAGCATGTTTTGCCAACGTTGCCGCTCTCCACCACGCGCCGCCCCAAGCTGAACTGGCGTTTTGTGCACGGGTTCTGTATCGCCGCCGGCAGGAATTACCACCGCCACAAAATAAGACCCGGCACCAGCGGGGCCACATCTGATACGGCGCTTTTTGGATAAACAGTGCGCTGTGCATCCAAGGGAGTGAGCGCAAGATCCTCCCCGTGCGGCTGCGAGTTTGCCGCCGATACAAAGTCACGCGCCGCCGATATGAACTTCAGTAACGTACACCGCGAAGGCGCAAGGCCAGGCCGCCGCACACATGGGGCCAGATTTTTCGTTCGCTTTTCCAGCCTTGAGCGGTGTGCGGGATTCATGGTGTCAACAAAGCTTGCCCGTAGCAGACGGCTGTGTGAGCAGCGCAATAGCGGAAGTACGTCACCGCCGAGGAGCGCAGCATCATGGGAGGGAAGGCTCGCTCGCCGTCAACAGCGGAGAATAAGCTGAAAGGAGGAGGAAACGCGGCGCGACGATAATGCGCGGTTTTTGATTTACGATTTCTCAGCTAATACTCATCGCTTCAACAAAACGCTTGCGGGAGGAGATTGCTAATACATTGCTTTATTTGGTTACTTGTACATCCACGCATCGGCGCAAGGTATTTCAGGACCCCTTTAAAGAGTTTGCGAAACGAATAGAATGTGGGACATAACTTTATTTCAAGTGGTATGTTGTTCCAGACTGCACTCTTGGAATTCACTCGATTTATTATTTTATTTTAATGCTACACGCCCGGCAATCATTCAATTTAATGTGCACGTTTTTTACCCGAAAAATATTATGACGAAAAAAAAAACGGCATCGACAGAAACGAAGCAAAAACCAATATCACGCTAAAAGTACACTATGTGCGTGTAACCTATACACGCTTATATTCGCACACGCGCTTATATTCGCAGACGCACTTGTATTCGCACTCTCCAGCTTCCCTTATTTTATAGACTCTCGGACGATCGGACTCGCCGCGCAGCGGCTTCCTGTCTTGTGTTCGTTCGAGGGAAAAACTAGTTGATGAAAGACACACACCGTGATAAAAACGCGTTGCGAAATAGGTGCCCAAGTTCTTGGTTAATACAGACATTACTTGCAAATTATATACAAGAAAAGCTTGAGCATGGGTATCTCTTAAAGAAAACTAATTGTACCGACAATCTAGATTACGGCATTTAAGGCAATCTCAAGGTCTGCGGTGGAAATGCAGCTGCCGGGGGGTTGTGGGCACTGTAATTTTACAGTTTCTTCTGATGCCGCAACCACTTGCAGCACATTTTCCGTGCTTTCACGCGTCGACATCGCCACGCGTTGACGGCGTCGGGAAATTGCACGGCGATGTTAGCTAACGCGGGAGGATGAGAAGGAGAAGAAAACTTTTTTGAACAGGTAGATCGAGCTTAGAAGTGGGCGGGGTCCTCAGTCTAGGACACCGTTGGTGCGGCCTGCAGTCTTCACCCTTTCAGCGAGCCAAAGCTGCTTACTTAGGTCCGAGATGGCAAGTTCACTCTCACACTGCTCCTATGTAGCTACGCCGATGTCTAAGCTGTTCGCCAGATATCAGCGTCAACGCAAGGGAAGAAAGCGTCCGAAAGTACGCGACATCGTCCGGATTCCATGTCCATCTCCTGGTTTGGGGTCATTACGTTCACAGAAAACAATCCTTTTTTTAACGTGCGGTAATTTGGTGCGTTAAGGCAAATTACAAGCTATTTCTGTTCGAAAGTGTGCATTCCTCCGTGGCAAGCTTGGCTTTCATCGGGGAGATCGGGGGTCTGGGAGAGCTTTTTGGGAGTTAAATACGGGAGCTCTGGATACATCGCTTGTAGCGTTAGCATGATGGGCTTGTCTGCAAGATCGGTGCGTAACGAAGAACGTTTATCAACGCCAGAAATCAAGCGGCAGAGGTCGGCGAACTCACTCATGAGTCCACTCACTCAGACTCATTTGGACTCAAACTCACGCGTGAGTTTGAGTTTGAGTGAGCGCGAGGCTAGTGTGGCATGGTAAGTTTGAGCTTGAGTGAGTTTGAGCCGAGTGATCCCGGCTGAGTTTGAGTCCGATTGAGTTTGAGTACGCCTGAGACCGAGTGAGTTCTGAGTCCATTTTGAGTTCTGAGTACATTTTGAGTTTGAGTCCATTTTGAGTTCTGAGTACATTTTCAGTTTGAGTCCATTTCGACTTCTGAGTATATTTTGAGTTTGAGTCCATTATGAGTTCCTAGTGCATTTTGATTTTGAGTCCATTTTGAGTTCTGAGTACACTTTGAGTTTGAGTTCACTTTGAGTTTGAGTCCATTTTTGAGTTCTGAGTACAATTTGAGTTTGAGTCAATTTTGAGTTCTGAGTACATTTTTAGTTTGAGTCCATTTTGAGTTTGAGTACATTTTGAGTTCTGAGTAAATTTTGATTTCTGAGTCCGAGTGAGTTCTGAGTTTTGCACTCAATGTGAGTTTGAGTTTGAGTGAGCGCAGATGTGCTGCTCAGCATTGAGTCTGAGTTTGAGTGAGTGGTGATTCGAAAAAAAAATTGTGAGTGAGTTTAAGTGAGCCGCGCTAACTTTGCCGAGGTATGTCTAGCAGTGCATTCAATTTCATTCGCAGCTACCGTAGCTTGCATAGAGGAAACTATGAAGCGTGATAGCTTTTCTTGGCTTAAATTAGGAAGCTTTGGTTACATCACTTCAAGTATTAGCATAATTGACCTTGCCTCCAAGATCGGTGCGAAAGAAACAAGCGTTAGCGCCGCTGAAATTTGTCAAATACGACCAAAAGGAATCACCCAACAATATTCGCTGGCAGCTTCTGTTAGGGTACAAAATTCTTGGGTCCACGCATCGTTTTCCATCGTGTTCCAGTGGATTGGAGCTTAGGTGCTGGTGTTGTGTTTTGAAAGTCTATGTTTCGAATCTTGGCAAAACCTAACAGATTCTTTAAGTGTTTTTTTTTGCAATGAGGGTGTCATCGGAATGTTTTTCAAGGCAAAAAAAGGCAGAGTACTTTGCCGTTTAACCTACAAGTGACGTTTGACGGTAACCTCAGTATCTAGGCATCCCCAAAATTTGCTTTGCTCACACTTTGAATTCCTGAAGCTGCAGTCGGTACGTAACATCAAGGATAAATCACGTAGCAAGTAAAGTTATGCTAATTGCGTCTTCGTTCATCATCCTATCTTATTTTGTTCAGATTTGACGGAAATAAACCCCCCAATAAAAAAAACCTTATAAGGCTCGTTGGCAACGTCGCATGTAAACGAATTATGCACTAAGTCCCTGCCTCTTTCCGTGAGGTTCGGTATTTGGCTACTGTTTTGAAGGTAAAAGGTTCAAAGCAATAGTGGTGGATTACAATACTTGCACAAAACCCCTCGGTACAAAACCCTTACAAAACACATACAAAGCCCCTCGGTAACTTCAATACAGTATGCCCGTGGAAAGTTTGAAAATAAAGTATCGCAGATATAGCTAAAATAAATATAGCTGCGACAGACATGTTCGAAGTAAAAAAACAGACATACCAGCAACATCTGAACAACGTCAGCAAAGCATGTCTAATTACCGTCCCCAAATGAAGCAGCAGCAACATCGAAAGTACGTCTTTTGCAAAGTTGAAAGAACGTCCAACGTTAAGGTACCAGCAACGTTATCTCAACATCCCAAAATTTTCATTAAAATAATGCACGTTCTACGGATGTCTAATAAAGATACTGCTGGGACATAGACGTTCGGCTCTTTTTGGGACGTCGCAGGGATGTTAGTGGTTTGCTGGGCCCCTAGTGCTCTTGGTAAAATACATAGTTACGAACTTAAATACCCATATTTTACGTGTGGGATTGCATTGTACGTACATTCATTAAAAGTAAAAACATAAAAACCGCAATACATTTACAAGAAAAAGAGCCCAACGTAGACAGAAAGACGACGGATAAGCTGTTATCTTGTCACTTTGGTGCTGAGGTTGTGGGTTGTGCACTCTCAGTGTATTACAGAGTGAGTTGAACTGCACACCAATCGTTTTTATTGAAAACCGTGTTTGGTTGTGTTTGGCCTCAAAGTCTTTTTAAGATGAATTTGTGACATTTATTTGCAGTGTGTGCATGCACAATTTGTTTCCACATGCTCATTTTCTAGGATTGAGTTGCCATAGTCGCTTTATATAAAATAAAAATCAGGGGAAGCTTTCTGGGAAACCCGGACACCCCTAAAAAGGCTGCCTTAGGTGGTGCCGCTTACATTATTCCGCCTGATAGTGAATGTTGTAAGCGCGAAGTAAAACTTGTAAGCGTAACATCGAAAGCGAACTCTGAAACTGGAATGTTGGAGAGTGAAGAGGTGACAAAAAATACATCGTTTAGTTTGAGTATCATTGTTCATTAGAACGGTTGCGGTGCTAGTAATCATCTTCTTATGAATCTAAGAGGTGGTCATCTTGCGGACGAGCTGTGCATGAAAATGCACAGCTCGTCCGCAAGCTGAAGTGGTGATGTCTGCACTAAATTGCGCAGGTCTAAAACAATAGCGAAGCTGCGGGATTTATTTACAAATTAGAACTGTAAAACACATCACCACGAGTTTGTACAAGTCTGAAATTGTTTGTTTACTTGTTCCGTCGCAGACTTGCAATGTGCTAATAGCTGGTATCCTCATGTGCATCAATGGCGTAGCGTTCCGCATGTTAGGCATGCAATGCATCGGTAGCGTTTGACCGCCACGCCATTTCGTTGTTTTTTTTTTGTTAAACTACTGCGTGAGCTGGGACTGGGTGGTCACGGCGAGGCACGCGCTCACCAGCGCTCTAATTTTTCTTGGTATTTTTCCTGCAGCACAGAACGTACGGCTTGTACAATGGCTCAGTTGATGAAATATTGTTGCTGAAACACATTTTGCAGCCGACAGGAACAGTGGTAAATAACCAGCTATGTATTTGCATGATGTCGGTCGTGTGCGAGAGGTCGAATAATCTACCCACCAGCCGCCGATGTTCAAGCAAAGCTTTACTATTCTCATCTAGCGGCTTCGCCCTCGCTGTAAATGTTACATTTATTTGAATGCTGCCAAGCAGGAGCTTTGGCAATGCATCATGTGGCTCCCCAGGGCGATCACCTCCGACGTCCGCGTTCACCGCTTCTAGACTCCTCTGGCGGCTTGGAAGATGCGCCCTCAGAAGCTGTTTCCCCTGACCACGTGACTCGCTACGTGCTGCCGAGTTTGGCCATGAATGAGATAGAGGCTGTGCCAACTTCTCTTAGAGTTGCACGGGAGCAGGGGGCTTACAGTTGCCGTCAGCAAGTGGCCTCTGACCCCCCCTCCCCCTTTCAGATATTTTTTTTGCGGTTCGGGTCGTAAAACGCCGGAAGCAAAACGCCCACTAGATGAAGGTAGGCCAGGTAGGTGTGATGAGGCGCCCGTGAAGGAGAAAGAAGAGGGCCGATGAGTGCGCGGAACAGGCAGGAGAATCGAATCAGCAATGGTTCAGCGGACGCATTTGACGCGCTGGGCGAGTGAGCGCGGCCCTGTGATCGCTTGGAGCTAGAAGCCAGGGTCTCAACCGCGGTTGTCGCCGGGGAGCCGTCGGGCGCTGGGCCGGTTACCGAAGTCTGTCTGCTGGCCCGTGCCTGGAGCTGGTGACGCGCTGGGCCAGAGAGCGCGGTTCGGGGAAACACCGGCTCACAACCACCGCTGGGCCATCGAGCCGTAAACCACTATGCACGGTCCATGACGTCCGGCCGATGTCCCGTGTCCAGGCCCGACGTGGCGTGAGACTCCCCAGCGAGCAAGCCGCACCGTGGTACCTCGGTCGATCCCAAGCACTTCGTGAGGACACTTCGTGGGACTGCTGCGCATACTGAACTATGTAGGACGTTTCCTCTCTTGCTCTTTAGCGAACAGTTTTTTAGCCTGTTACCGCATCTAACGCTCTTTGCTTTGGTCTCGTTTCCACTGTGTGTTTCCGCTACATTCTCTTTACTTCTTCTCTCGCCTTTCATGCATAGAGCTATCCGAACTTGCGCACGCATTAGTTACCGACTCGTGACTTTCTAGCTGGTCCAAGGCCCATTCATGACAAAAAGTGGCGAGCCTGCCAGGATACTTAACATACGCTGAAAGGAGTCGGTAAGCCGCGAACGCGCCTGTAAGTTTAGCTAGACAGCATGGATATTGAGAAGTTAATTGCTGCGGGAACTCAGCTGGGGCTCTAGGGTCAAGAGCTTAGGGCTTAAGGTAGAGAGGAACGTGCTGAGCAGCGTGCCGCAAGAGCCGCTGAGAGGGAAGCAAGCCGAGAAGCAGCTGAAAGGGAAACGGAAGCCGCAGAAAGGGCAAACGAAGCCGCGGAAAGGGAGAAAGAAGCAGCAGAACGAACAAAAGAAGCCGCGGAAAGGGATATGGAAGCTGCCGAAAGAGCAAAAGAAGCCGCGGAAAGGGAAAAAGAAATCTACTTTTACGAATCCGACTCCAAGAGGGCGGTGCAAACCCATCGAATCCCGCCGTGGGAAATGAAGCTCTTGCCGCCATGAATGCGATAAACCCGCAGAAATTGCTTCCTCTGTTTTACGACAAGCGCGATGACTTGCACGCGTACTTGCAACGATTTGAACGCGTAGCAACAGGGCAGCAATGGCCGCAAGACAAATTGGCTCTTGCAGTAAGCATGTGCTTAAGTGGAGAGGCTCTTACCGTTATTGGCCGAATGACCGCAGAATACTCTTGACTACGGTAAAATAAAAAAGGCGTTGCTTCAGCGTTTCCGGTTTACAGCCCAAGGCTATCAGGAAAAATTCAGGAAAGTGCTGGCGGAGGATGGTGAAACAGGAAAATAGCTTGCAGCGAGACTCACGGGTTATTTTGACCATTGGATAGAGATGGCGAACATTCAGAAAACGTTCAAAGCACTCCGTGACCATATCATCGGGCAACAATTCATCCCCTGCTCCCATCCTAAGCTCGTGATTTTCTGGAAAGAACGCGAGTGCAAAACGCTGAACGACCTAGGCGATGCGGCGGATCGTTTCCTAGAAGCGCAAAACCTGTCGAACCTCGGGAAGGTCTCCGATGACGGCTGGGATACAACTAAAGTCGCGGCAGACGCCGAAAAGAAAGCACCACGGAGATGTTTTGTGTGCAACCGCAAAGGACACCAGGCTCAAGACTGCCGTAACTCCTCTAAAGAACAGGCACGATGCGCTAGCTGTGGTCGCTCCGGCCATAAAACTGAAAACTGCAGGAATCGGCCCAGTGGAAAAGAGCAGGTTGCTGCTTGTGCTATCACTGAGCCGCGGAAAGCGCCACAGCAGCGCACCGAACTCGCCGATGTCATACACGAGGTGTCCCCAAGTGACAAGTGTCCACGTGGCATCGTTGAGCAACACTCTGCCTGCCTAGTGAAAGGAATGCCGCTTGTCGCAGGCCGACTACTTGGAAATCCTGTCACCCTTCTTCGAGACACTGGCAGTAACATCGTCATTGTCCGACGTGACTTGGTCGGCGAGAACCACCTGACAGGAAAATCCACCCGGGTACTGCTCCTCGATGGAACAGTTAAGCACCTCCCAGAGGCAAACATCTATGTCCAAACCCCCTACTTTGTGGGCGAGGTTACTGGTGCTTGTATGGATCAGCCAATCTACGACCTCGTGCTCGGCAACATACAAGGTGTAAGGGAGCCTCACATGCCAGATCCTGATTGAGAGCACAAAGCCGAAGATGCCACCAGCGCAGCACTGGCCACAACAGCCCCAAAGCTACCTGAGGATGTTTTAGTGTCGGCTGTTGAAAGACGGATCGGGCCCAGGTTACACCTTTACCGGTACCTAAAATTATCTGCGCCGACATCACAAGGCAAGAGTTGGTTGAGGAGCAAAGGCGAGACCCGACCCTCCATCGCTGCTTCCGAAGTTAAGAAAAGATTTTTCATCTGGTAAAGGACAGAGTTACTCGTTCTTCGCGTCCAGCAACCTCTTGTACTGGGAATACCACCTTGCCACGGGCAGGAAGTTTAAGCAAGTTGTCGTTCCTAAGAAATTGAGGGAACGCATCCTCCGAGTGGCACACGAGAGTATCATGGCGGGCCACCAGGGCATCAGAAGAACGACCGATCATATCCTGCAAGAGTTTTACTGGCCTGATATACATAGAGATGTAAAACGCTTTGTGAAATCATGCGACCTGTGTCAACGAACAACGCCTAAGGGAAAAGTCGGTGTTGCTCCCTTGGTCAGCACACCGTTAATCCGGACGGGTTGCTGTTGACGTTGTTGGCCCATTCTGCCCCAAGTCGCAGAAAGGAACCCGATACTTGCTGACGCTCATCGATTTCGCGACCCGATACCCGGAAGCCGTAGCTCTCCATGCGATTGATTCAGCACATGTCGCAGAGGCCCACATTGAAATGTTCTCTAGCATCGGTATCCCCAAGGAAATGGTCACCGATCAAGGAGCCAGCTTCACCTCAGAGATGATGCGAGAAGTCAGCCGCCTGCTGTCAATGAAGCTCCTCCGCACTAGTCCCTATCATGCCATCGCGATCGGGATGGTTGAAAAGTTTAACGGCACTTTAAAAACGATGCTAAAAAGACTGTGCCAGGAGAAACCTAGGTCTTGGGACCGCTACCTCGCGTCACTTCTTTTTGTCTACAGGGAAGTACCCCAAGTAGCATGGGCTTTTCCCCTTTCGACATCATCTACGGACATGTGCGAGGCCCTTTGACTGTACTCAAGGAGCTGTGGACGAAAGATGACCTCGATGGTGAGGTTCGGACGACTTATGATACCTCGTCGATCTACGAGACCGACTGGAGCAGACGTGTAGAATTGTCCATGAGCAATTTGCCAAAGCGAAAGAAAAACAAAAGGACTACTATGACCGTAAAAGTCGCCCGAGGAAGCTTTCAGTTTGAAAGAAGGTTCTTATCTTGCTCCCAACTGATTCAAACAAATTGTTGATGCAGTGGAAGGGGCCATTCGAGATCACCGGGAAGAAAAACGACGTGAAGTTTGAGATCAGTCTGGGTGCCAAACGGAAGGTCTTCCACGTAAACATGTTGAAACTGTACGAAGAAAGGACGTCCTCGCCACCACCGCAAGCATCAGCTGCCGCTACAATTGACGACGTCCCGGCTACCACAGACGATCTCGACGACCCACCATAAGCCGACAGCCTTCCCACACTTCCGCTTCGTCAGACGCAAACTTGCGAAGATGTCAAGTTCTCACCTGAACTCAATACTGAGCAGAGGTCTCAGGTGCAGGAAGTAATTCAAAAGTATGGAATGATCTTTTCTGACCTGCCTGGAAAAACCGACGTTGTAGAGTGCCCATTGAATTTAACGACTGACAAGCGTGTACACGTTTTTCAATATCCACTACTGCTTGCACTTCATGAGACGATTGAAAAAGAAGTTCCAGACATGCTAGCGATGGGAAGCATTGAAAAATCGCAGTCTCCTTACAATGCGCCATTGGTGGCTATAAAGAAACCTGACGGTTCCATCCGGCTCTGCATTGATTTTAGAGAGCTTAACAAACTTCTTGTTTCCCATTGCGAGCCCATTCCGCGCATAGACGTCGTACTTGCCCTCGCTGGGAAGAAAAAATTCTTCTCAAAGTTCGACTTTACCAAAGGCTATTGGCAAGTGCCCATGACTGCTGACAGCCGCAAGAAGACCGCGTTTTCGAGCTTGTCGGGGTTGCACCATTTCCGGTATATGCCGTTTGGTATAAAGACCGCCCCAGCCGTCTTTGCACGTCTAAGGCGAGCTGTGCTAGGTGGATTGAAAAACGTCCATTACTACTTCGATGACGTAATCGTGGCCCCGGACACCGGGCAAGAGCACTTGGACACACTGGGTCGAGTGTTTGAGAGAATAAGAAATGCAAACCTGACGATCAAGCCAAGCAAGTGAGAAATCGGAGAGCGCACCATTTCCTTTTTAGGACACCGCATCAGGGATTCCCAAGTCAAACCCCTTTTGAAGACTGTTTTCAAGATCTTGGGCTCTAAACGACCAATAACGAAAAAAGCGGTGCAGTCTTTCTTGGGGTTAACCGGGTACTACCGGAAATTCATTCCCAATTATGCGGCTATTTTCAAAACCACTAACAGACCTGACCAAAAAGGGGCAAAGATACACTGTATGCTGGGGCGAACAAGAAGAACAAGCTTTCAACACTTTGAAGACTCAACTTGCGTCTGCACCAATTTTGCAAGCTCCGGACCTCACTAAGCCCTTCATACTACGCACAGACGCTTCAAGCACGAGCATCGGAGCGGTTCTCTTGCAAAGTGGGTGCGAGTATGTCTTACACCCCATCGCGTACGCTAGCCGCATCCTGTTGCCGAAAGAGACGCGCTACTCAACCATTGAGCGCGAGTGCTTGGCTCTGATCTGGGCGGTGAACAAATTTCATATTTATTTATATGGGAAGCCTTTTATTATACAGTGTGACAACCAGCCCTTAAAGTACTTGCAATCAGCTAAGCACCTGAACAGCAGAGTGTTGCGCTGGAGCTTGATACTTCAAGAGTACTCTTTCACTGTCGAGTTTATCAAAGGCACCAAAAATGTAGGGGCTGACTACATGAGTAGAATTTAAGAATCCAAGTCCCCCTTGTGTATTTACAGTGTGTTCTTCACGTTTCTTGTTTAACTAGCCACTGTGGTTGTTCGCGTACTTTAGTGTTTTCCCACACCACTGTGCATCCGTTTCGCGTTTTAAGTGTCCATTGTGACTGATTATGCTGCCGTGAACTGTGGACCTTATCGTGCTTTCCCAGAACTTCTCCGCCTCTCCAAATGACTCTTTATTTTGTAGAATAGTTGTTGCTTCCCAACAACTTTCTTAAACCCGGAGTTGTGTGATGAGGCGCCCGTGAAGGAGAAAGAAAAGGGCCGAGGAGCACGCGGAACCGGCAGAAGAATCGAATCAGCAATGGTTCAGCGGACGCATTTGACGCGCTGGGCGAGTGAGCGCGGCCCTGTGATCGCTTGGAGCTAGAAGCCAGGGTCTCAACCGCGGTTGTCGCCGGGGAGCCGTCGGGCGCTGGGCCGGTTACCGAAGTCTGTCTGCTGGCCCGTGCCTGGAGCTGGTGACGCGCTGGGCCAGAGAGCGCGGTTCGGGGAAACACCGGCTCACAACCACCGCTGGGCCATCGAGCCGTAAACCACTATGCACGGTCCATGACGTCCGGCCGATGTCCCGTGTCCAGGCCCGACGTGGCGTGAGACTCCCCAGCGAGCAAGCCGCGCCGTGGTACCTCGGCCGATCCCACGCACTTCGTGAGGAGACTTCGTGGGACTGCTGCGCAGCCTGAACTATGTAGGACGTTTCTTGTCTTGCTCTTTAGCGAACAGTTTTCTAGCCTGTTAGTTACCGCATCTAACCTTCTTTGCATTGGTCTCGTTTCCACTGTGTGTTTCCGCTACGTTCTCTTAACTTCTTCTCTCACCTTCTATGCATAAAGCTATCCGTACTTGCGCACGCATTAGTTACCAACTCGTGACTTTCTAGCTGGTCCTAGGCCCATTCAT
The DNA here is from genome assembly GCA_013339765.2 of Haemaphysalis longicornis. Taxonomy (NCBI): domain Eukaryota; kingdom Metazoa; phylum Arthropoda; class Arachnida; order Ixodida; family Ixodidae; genus Haemaphysalis; species Haemaphysalis longicornis. The sequence goes on from JABSTR010002249.1 coordinate 29,097, forward strand.
GACAAAAAGCGGTTGACGGCTCGATGGCCCAGCGGCGGTTTTGAGCCGGTGTTTCCCCGAACCGCGGTCTCTGGCCCATCGCATCACCAGCTCCAGGCACAGGCCAGCCGACAGACTTCGATAACCGGCCCAGCGGCGGACGGCTGTCCGGCGACAGCAGCGGTTGAGACCCTGGCTTCTAGCTCCAAGCGATCACAGGGCCGCGCTCACTCGCCCAGCGCGTCAAATGCGTCCGCTGAACCTTTGCTGATTCGATTTTTCTGCCTGTTCCGCGCGCTGCTCGGCCCTCTTCTTTCTCCTTCACGGGCGCCTCATCACAGTAGGGACAGAATGATAAAAAAAGCCGAAAATAAAGGTGACCCAAGTGTAAAACCCACTGATCCAGGCAAAGCGAAGACTTCGCTTTGCATATCCAGGGTGTAATGATGACAGCGCCGAATAACCCCGTCTTGACGATGACCCCCCTCCCTTCTCGTGGCCTGTGGCTCCCCATCCGGTGGCGGAATGTCGGGGCAGCCTCCGCCGACGCCAGCCAGTCGCAACCATTTGTATGGGCCTCGCCGGCGGCTTTTAGGCGGCGTCGGGGAAGGATTTCCTGTCCTCCTGACCTTCGGCCACGGCCAGGGGGGAGCGGAGGTCAAAACCCTTATTGACATGTGCGCTGCTGTGCGGAGGCGGCATTGCTTGCGCCCTGCTCGCGCATGCTTCAACGAGTTTGTCGAGAGCTGCGACGGTGAGCGGTCGCACGGAGACTTGCTCCCGTGGCGGTTTCTGGGCGCCAGCGCCCCACGAATTCCTCGCCAACCGCGCTGTGTTTCGCACCTTTTTTGGCCTCCGGGCCCCCATCGGGGATCGCGCCGCGGTATCCCCCTTTGTGCACTGCGGCGCGTTTTCAATGTAATTCAGTTTTAAATGCATAGCATTTTAGTAACTCACAATGTCACGCGGCGTTGGCGTGCCTTGTCGTAGTCCGCAGGCGCGCCTTGTCGTAGTCCGCGCCTCGCGCCTTGTCGTAGTCCGCAGGCGCGCCTTGTCGTAGTCCGCAGCCAGGCCACTACACTATAAAAGAAATAACAGTTTCCGGAGCCCGGTTTCGAACCCATGACGCCGCGGGCGGAACGCAAGGTGCCCGGCGCACTACCGACTGAGCCACGAAACCGACACAGATTTCGATGCACCGAACGCGCCTTATATCATTCACTCATTTCAGGTTTGTTTCGAAAGCGCCACAAGTTGTCCCGCGCCTCCGAAAGATGGCGACACGGGTCCCGCGATCGAGAGATACGACTTGCCGGCGCACCCCCTCGGAAATGCTGTGCATTTGATCGTGCCCCTCGCGAGAGGGATGTCTTTTTCGTTTTGTCCTGTGCTATGTTTCGTCGTCTCCTGTAAATAAGTTTAAATGAACTTCTTTTTCGTCATCACCTACTGGTCATGAAGTCATTCACCACCATCCACGACGATACTATTCACCTCAACTAGGAACCAAACTTTACTGGCGCAGCCGACAGCATCGTGGACGTTACCTGTGGTTCAGTAAACGAAGTGTGACTTAGTTCGGCCGAGAGGCGACTTCGAGAGTAGTGGAGGAGAGAAGTCGGCACCACGCAAGGATAAAGACGAAGCACGGCGGCGGTGAGCCGCGTACGAGACAACGAATGGATTAGTTGTCCTGTCGGGGAAACTTCTCTTCAGTACCTTGCGATCCCCGCGGGAGACGATTGGGACAGACGTGTGTGGTGCAGCGGAGCGGCCGTATCATCGACGGTGAGTGGTCCGTCTCTGCTCCTTTCTTTTTTTTGAGGGACATCCTCATTGCCAGAGTCCACCATGGCTAAAGATAAAGAACTGGAGGCCGAACGCGCAAAAACGCGAGAGCTGGAGCGGCTTTTAAGGTTGGCCGAAGCGGAATTCCGGGCGCGGCCGGGAAACGAGAACGTTGTGCTGCCATGCTGCAGTTGTGGTCAGACAACACATTCGTCCACGGACAGCCGCCGTTACCGCTATCTCGATTGCGAAGCCAGTCCACCCCCACAGAGGGCCGTTGGGTTGAAGTTGCTGATTCCGAGGCAGCTGAAAGGCCGCGTCTGGTCACTGTGGCGGTTTCCGGGATCTTTAAAAGACGGCCATACAAGGTGGGCGGCCGGCTGGGGGGCCGAGTGTCCCCGCTAAGCTATTCAAGGTGGGCCTTAGTGTAGTGAACGAAATTGCGTTGTTGAGAAGTATTTTTACGTCTGATCAGCTGACCAGGCCGGCGAAATCTGTCTCACTGGCAGAAGCTTTCCATGAAGGCGCGACCGTGAGCTCTACGGTTCTTTCCTCGTCGAGGGGTATGGTCGGCAGCTCCTCGGCTACACAGCCAAGGGTAGCAGGTTCGGTAGGCCAGGCCACGGGCCAGGCAGGCACGCTCGCCGCCGCTGCATGCACTCGAAAAGTTGTGGCGGGCGTGGCCAGCAACTGTCCCGGGACAGCAAATGTGCAGGGCAATATCGAGGTGCCTCCGCTGAGATTTTCAGCGGTAGAGGTGGCGGCGGTCGGTAAGACAGCCAACGCCAGCTTGGGTGCTTCAAAACCTCTGCCGTATCACGACCGGCCATGCCCGAATGGTTCGCTTGGGGCAGACGGTGCCGACGAAGTTTGCGGTGGTAAAACTGCCGCAGGCACGTCGGCCGACGGCAGAGTACGAACACCGGCCGGTGGGGCCCTGGCGAGAGACCCGGATTTGCGCGCCATGCAGCTCCCGTCCGCACAGACTTGTGCTCGCGCCCAGGCGTACCCGCCGGTGTTCCCTTGCTCCGACGAGCCACTATCCGGGAGCAATAGAGGCTTGCGGAATTCGCCGAGTGACATATTCGGTCCCCCTAAGAGTAGACGAGGCTCAGCTGCGTCGAATCTGGTTGACCGCCGCACTGATCGATGATCTTTGCTAAATCATACCCGTTCCTGCTCAAACGGGCTTCTGGCGGCAGTAGCTCCCGCGGGTGTACCCGGAGGCGGAGACCCGCAGGCATAGCGGCGGTGGTGCCCAGCGGGCTAACGCAGACGGGTGATGCCCCGACGAGCGACATGGACTTGGACGGCACTGAGCCGCCGTCCGTACAGGCGGGTACGTGTCCTGAGCAAGGTCCACCAGCGCTCATTAGCGTTGACAAGCCGTCGACAAGCTGTGACCATGGCTCCAAATTTGCACTGTACAAGCTGTTGGGGTATCCTAAGTCTAGACGCAGCTTCACAACATCGAACGCTGATAAATTGCTGCTTGCAGGAGCAGTAAACGGAGGGTCCCAAATGAGAGCGAGGGTCGACAACAGGGCAGCGGAGAGCCACTTTCCATGCGCTGGAGGGGGCAGTGTCAAACGCGTGCATGAGAAAGGAAGCGTCCTGAAGCTTCGGCTCCTGGTAATGCGTGTGGCGCTGACAGTGGGGACCACCCCTCCCCACGGGTTGTAGAGGCGGATCACGTCATGCCTCGGCGAACTCCGAACATCGCGATTGGTGTAACAATCACGTAGACTCTTACCTCGAAGCTGCGCCCGATTAATCCGAGTGCGCTATCGCGGCAGAAAAAACTGTTGAGAAGGGATGGAACGCTCGTGTGCGGTTCATTCCGCTGCTGTTTTTTTCCCTGTGCTTTGGGCGGAGTGCACCCTGTGTTTTGTTGCTTTATTTTGCAGTTGCGTTGTTCATTTGGCTGCCGTTTTCTATTGTTCCTTCCCTTGTTCTCGCGAGTGAGCCTCACTTTTCCCATTGTTGTTGTATCCCGCACGCGGGTACTTTTCTGATTTGCACGATGTGCCTCGGGCGTGTTATGCATCATTTATTTTTCTCTTCATGTAGCATTTCACTTTGTGCTTTGCTGGCATGTGGATATCGCGCTTGCATGCATGGAATCCTCAATGGATATTCTTCGCATCTTGTTTGTGGTTTGTTTCGGTTATCCGCGCTGTAATCACTTTGTCTTGGTTGCTGTAGCAGTCCAAGCAGTCCTGACATCAGGCTTTTCATAGGGGAGCTGCAATGATGACAGCGACTATTAACACCGTCTTGGCAATGACCCCCCTCTCTTCTCGTGGCCTTGTTGTGTCTCCCCATCCGGTGGCGGAATGTCGGGGCGGCCTCCGCCGACGCCAGCGAGTCGCAACCCTTTGTATGGGCCTCGCCGGCGGCTTTTACGCGGCGTCGGGGAAGGCTTTCCTGTCCTCCTGGCCTTCGAGGATGGCCAGCGGGGCAGCGGAGGTCAAAACCCTTAGTGGCATACGCGCTGCTGTGGGGAGGCGGCATTGCCTGCGCCCTGCTCGCGCATGCTTCAACGAGTTTGTCGAGAGCTGCGACTGCGAGCGGTCGCACGAAGACATTTTCCCTTGGCGGTTTCTGGGCGCCAGAGCCCCACAAATTCCTTGCCAACCGCGCGGCGGTTCAGCAGCTTTTTTGGCCTCCAGCCCCCATCGGGGATCGCGCCGCGATACCCCCCTTTGTGCGCTGCGGCGCCTTTTATTTGTAATTCAGTTTTCGTTTTGTCTTGTGCTATGTTTCGTCGTCTCCTGTAAATAAGTGTAAATAGACTTCTTTTTCTTCATCATCTACTTGCCTCGTCTTGTCATCTGGTCCTTCACCAGCCTCCACGACGACACCATTCACCTCAACTACGAACCAAACTTTACTCAGGGTTTCCTGAGCAAAGCGGCAGTCATTATTTCTTCGATCACCGTTGTCCCCGTGATTGCGGTCTCGTGTTCACTTGATTCTGTGACAATATTTACGTTCTTAGTGTTTACATTTATAAACAGCAATGTTATCTAAAATCCTTCAAAAGCATTTGGAAAAAAAAGTAGCCTGTCCATATATTTTACAATGTCATGCGGAATAGCGTAGCACGTGCACAACTGTTTCTTCCTCTTCGCTTCCACCGGAGTTCAACAGCTTTCCTATGTCATCTCTCCTCACCCCTTTACTTCCCCTTAGAAATCTCTTGGGCTCTCATCATGTCTCCTCGCGGCAGACGTCTTCAATAACAGACACCAGGTTTACTAACTGGTGTAAGCAACGTAGAATGTAATCCCACTTTCTCGGCCGCCTCATATTTGGAACTCACAGCACACCGGATAGATACGTCTTTGCGATGGCTCTGTCATCGCAGGGACGTATCGATGTGCGATCTCCACGTATGTTCGCTCACCTGATGAACTCGCCGCTGTAGAAGCAGTGGACGCGACTTCAAATGCCGCCGCTATATCACCACCAGCGCAATTATCAAAGAGCCAACGCAATCCTTCATTACACTGTTCACCGTATAGCCGTCGTTCATGTGCATAGTGGTCCCGTGGTATCGGGGACATAAGCTACGCTAAATTAAAGCTTGACTGTTCTGATGTCAGAATTTTTGTGCCACCAATGGCGTGCAAGAAGCACTGCAATTAATATCCTACATGCCGCAAAATGTTAGTGTTCGCTCGATGGACAAAACGCTGTGGAATGCATGCCTACAGAAACTAGATATCAGATAACTCCGTAATAATTCAGCTTCCTTGTGGTCATCTATTCGAACCTGTTTTAACACGGTCGTATCTCCTCGGGACAATGAGTTATGTGGACGTACGAATAGCAGCTGTTAATTAATAGTGTAGAACCGAGAGTCTACGTCCTCCAGAATAGGCAAGAACGAGACAAAGGTGAATAATTAATAAGGTCAAAATGAATTCCTCCATTTATAGATGCTTTCGACACCAAAGCAAACAATTCCGAGATCTCCCGAATTTTATTTTAACAGCGGGGCTTTGAGGTCTGGCTTGGTGAGATTTTCTGCTAATATCGTGTCAGGCTCTCTCTGTTCCCGCGACTGTAAAATAAGCGAAGCAGTCAACAGAATTTCTGCTTAAGCATTCTTACTTGGTACAGGCTTTTTATCCACTACCATTGCAAAAGCAAAAGGCCTGATCATCTGCGCTTTAAAAACGTTTTTGGTATGCGATGATGTTGCTTTCATTTCGCTACTTGAAAATATAGAAACCCTTCCGCACATGAATGTACTCCCCATTGCTGCCAAATTAAAATAATCTCAGAGCCCACCGTAAACAATGGAATTACAAATACCCGGGAAGTGAGCGCCTGATATGTCGATCAATTTTCATGTCCCCGATGAAGTTCCCGAGATGTTAAACGGGATGTTCACTGCCAAGCGAGGAAAAAGTGCCCCAACATGTCCTGCGCACAGCAGTCCCGCAACCTTGCGTGAATTTCGCTTCTTGCGCTGTAAATTTGAAACGGTGTAATTATTTCGAAGAACTATTTACTTTCTATGCAAGAACAGTGTACTCTAAAACAACGGTTTCGGGAGGGTGAGGAGAAATCCCCTCATATTTTTCTGTAGAAGGTTAGACTGCGGGGATGTCTTTAGTTCGCAGAGTTTTATTTGCAATAAACATGCTTGTTCTCCTCTAAAGAAAAGCAAGCCGATTTCTTCACGCATTGGGTGTTGTTATATGCAGCAATGCTACATGGTTAGAAGCTTTTCGTGCATCTGGAGAGGATTTCCTATAAAGCGCCGCATAAATGCTGCTGTGTTCAAACATGAAATATAAGTGCATAAGCTTTTACGGGTGGAAAAACTGTGCGTGAGAGGCAAAACAATAAAAAGGGGACAGGACGGGCTGCGTCTTGTCTCTCACGCGCAGTTCCTCCACCCTTAAAAATGAAATACCAACTATACCAACCACACGCTGTACTAAGCAGAAGCTGTACTGGTAGCAAACAGTCACACAAATCACGGCACCCGGAACAGTGCTCGCTCTGACGAAGTGCGCAAGGCTGAGTCACGAGAAACAAAAGATGCGGGCGTTGAGACAAGGGTGGTAGAGACTTTTCAGCTTGACAATCCAGCATTTGAATTCAAACTCAGTGTCTGAACACTCCAAGAATTAAGCAAAACATTTGTAACACATTGCATTTGCTGAAACAATAACTTCCTCATCTGACAACGAGAATGTCCGGTCCCTCCCCGTTTAGTGAAGCACAGGGTAAGTTCACTCTGGAAGTCACCACCATTCAGCTGGATTAAAAGTGAAAAGAAGGCCTCTTCAGCCACTCTATCTTCTTACACAAACGATATCCTGATATTTACAAATGATATAGGCACTGAGAAGGTGAACCCACTTAAGTGATAAAAAACGAATTTTTGTTTTCCTTGTGGTACATATGCTGTCAAGACACTCGTGGTTACAGATTCTCCCGCGTACACACTTTGTCAGTCCAACTTCCCAGACTTCGCTACTTATTAGTAAGTTACATTGTTTAAATATAAACGTTTCAGCTTGGATCTGCATGGCGTGAATGTATGCGGCGCTGCAGTTTGACAATATGTCTTTTAGAAAACGTGGTTCAAGCGCAGTTCAAAAAACTAATAAATTTTCTAAAAGCTTACATTTTCTATTGCCGGTTTCGTAGTGCCGTTCAAACAATTTTCAGAAAAGTTTGCATGTCCTAAAATCTATATGTCTACAAATTTGAATGCAAGAGCATCAAGACAAAAAAAAAACACTTTGTACGTTAAGTTTACAGAACCTTAACGTACAAAGTGTTTTTTTTTTTCTCTCACCTGTCACCTTGGCGATCTGCTTGGTGCGTTTGCAGTTGATCCCGAGGACACTGGTTTGATTCAATGAGCGTATTTTGGAAGCTTCCCTGCATGTCGCCCCACCTCACATGCCTCTTCCTGTGCGATTTCAAACGTACTTAAATTTAACATAGAGTGCGCCCCAGACGTAAAATAATCTGAAGCTTATAAAATCACCCTTACTAGAAAGAGAATAAGTACAATTACCTTTAAAAATGGGAATGGAAAAATAAGAAAAGGTGACGCACTGGGGCTCGGGTGCTGGTTCTAAGCGCCAATACCCACAACTGTACCTAGATGCCACAAAACACCAACGGCGGCCTCTTTTAGCAGGCCCTTTAGCGCGCGTCGCCATCCCACATGTAATGTGTGTGCGCTGTGCAGCGATGTGTTAGAAACACGCATCCAGGCAACGGTGGTTGCTTTCCTGTGAAGACAAAAAATGAAAACGCCCAGTGGTCAGGATTTTGGCGTAAGGTAATAATCCCATGTTGTTAAACCTTAATCAGGAACCCCCCCCCCCTACAGCGCGCCTCAAAGACCGTGAGCGCCTTTGGTACGTTCAGCACCAAAATCTAAGTCATTGTGTGACCAAAATAATAGACGCTGTGGTTAGGACACAAAGCCTTCCACAGTGAATTCAACCGATGACTGACAGCTACAAGTAACCGGAACGCCTAACATATTCAAGAATTTAGGACTCGCACTCAGACTACAATTTTACCGACCCAAAGCAGGGCCTAATTTTTATTTACCCGTTAAGCTGCCCCCGCCTCTTGAGTAATTTCTGAATGCCTGAGCTCAATGGCCCTGCTCCCTTCAATGACGAGCAGAAATATTGTTACGGGATACTGCACATGAACCACGATAGATTCGAACGATGTATCTACGTTTTTTACATGGCTGCCTTCAGCGTGCAGCAAAAAGCTACACCCATCCACAGCTGCTTCTCTTCTGAGGGTAGGTTCATACCGAAACGGTTCACTTCACTCGTAAACGTCGTGTTTCCAAATTTCTTCGTCGTCGCAAGTGACCGACCTGTCAAGACCACACTGAATGAACCGGTGTGGTCATGTTGAGATTACTATAAACAGAGAATTACTTGCCTTAGCGGACGCCTTTGAAGAACTTGCTGAAAACTGGTCCCCAAACATTGACGCCTGCGAAGGGCAATAAGAAACGACGAAGGGGCCGGGAACCACGGTCGGCAAAAGGGCAGGTTTCTCGGTATATTCAGCAGGGCTGGGCGCCTCACATTATGTCCACTCTCGTGTGTTCTGGATCTCTTGCCGATGGGGATGGAAGGCGGAGGACATCTTCGAGCGCTTCTCGTGGTTTGGCTAAAGCTGCCCGACGCGGCCCATGTAGTTTCGGTGATTGCCCCGATGACGAGGCAGTGCAATTCTGGGCCACGATTGGAATGAACCTGCCCACTCCACCAGAAATAATAGGATAATAAAAGATGAGCGAACGCGCTCCATTTACAATATTTACATGGCTGCCATCACCGATCCCGTAGAGGGGACGCCCGCCCAAAGCTTCTTCATTGTCAGAGGATACGTTCGTATTGCTATGCGAAAGTTCCTGTTAACAGCCATCTTGTTATAACATCTTGGGTATTGTGAAAGACCAGTGCACAATTTAGTTCGAGAAGCTACCCCAGTGCGCATCATCATGCGTACGCTATCACTGCAAAATAAATCAGCGCACTCTGCAGCCGTGAATAAAAAACTCTTTTAAAGCACATAAAACGTTTCTCGTACAATCATTTGAGCTGCGAAATAAGAACAGCGCCAAGAAAGCTTCAGCACATGCGTGGGGTTGAGGACCCAGCAGTAAAACATCAATTGGGTTGCGTGTATTTTATGGTATTTATGGTGCTGGTTAATGTGCTCACAAAACAGGGAGGAAAAAAAATGGCACAAAGCTTTCTTCCTTCGTCCTTGCTTTATGAACAACTTGACCTTCGAGATTATACTTTACAAGCAGCCCTGTCGTTTGTATAATGGAATTATATTAAAGTAATGCAATGAAACGAAGCACGACAAATAACAAAGTTTATTTAAATTAGGAATCGATTCTGGCCAAGGTGGTTCTGTGTATACGATAGTTAACTGGCGTAAACCATGGCTGTTGATCACTGCAGGTAGAACGAACAATCTCATAGAATGGTTTTTACCAGTAATGTACGTGTTTGTTTTGTGTGTTATATCATGAAATGAATACAAAACATACAAGAAATTTTCATGAAATTTTTGCGAAAGCAAGCATGCAGTATAGTATTTAAATAACACAGTGACTTTCTTTCAATGTTTTGAAGGCACAATTTACTTTTTTATAATGGGGATTTTGGTGACTGATTATCCCCCACAGGGATGTAGGAGATTTGCACGTTGCCCAATAAAAAATAAATATACAGTGGGTATTGATATCCTGACAACACTCTGAGGGAATCTGGTGATATTCTGATTGTGGGGCCGCGGGTTCCAAAATACACAATCTCTTTTCGAGATAATGCGATCATCGCTTCAGTAACACATCCACAAACACCGATCAAGGCAAGCATCCATTGCATTATCTCTAAAGACATTGCATATTTGTAACTTTTTTGTCTCAGATTGTGACGATAAGCGCCTGCACTTGCTTAACATATTTCCGTAGTTTTCTTCTGGCTTTGTATGACTTCAGGATATAAATATGTGCTGTCTACAGTAAAACAGTAGTTGAAAGTTACCGCCATGTCTGCTCGCATTGTTCCTTCCCGTGCGTCTTGTATATATTGTCCTTAAGGTCGCCTTAATGGCACAGAAGGGGACAGGTCCTGCACTCCTAAGAAATAGGGAACCTGCCTCATGTTGGAATCTCAAGGACCCTCTATCCTCATTGAAAAAAGAAGCCAACCACAATAAATACAAAAACGTTGCTTGCCAAGATTGTGTTGACAGCAAATGATAGCACCTCGACGGTGGCCGCTGCAGTGGCCCCGTCCTCTTTCGCAGACTGTGTTGCCGAACGGGAGCGCGCCTTCATTGCCTCTCAAGACTTTCAAAGAGGCTACGTGGCTCCTTGTCTGTTTCGTGCCTTGAAAGAGAGCCGGTCTCTGCAGTGATCTCTGGTGAGCGTGGCTTTTTGCGCGAGCACGATTGCGAAATATTGGGCACAGCTACACCGCAGAGAGCATGACGCTCACCAACTATTAAATCTTTCTGGTTCAGGTCATTGGTTTTTTGCATTACCAACGCCTGCTACGAGAATTTCCCACCGGTTCCTATGTGAGATCGTCCCTCTGCTGGCAAAGCAGAAACCTAGAATGTGCGTATGCTGCCCGTGGCATCCTTCAAAGGGATGCAGTGGCAGGAAAGCGCACCCTACCGCTTCACTTCGACAACCGGCATTAAACTGATACCAGTTATGTAAAATTGGAGCAATGCATCGACCATCAGCACAGGGCAAGGCTGCATCGCAGAGAGCATGACGCTCAGCATTCATTTCGTCTTTCTTGTTCCGGTGAGAGCACAATACTGAAAATGTTTTTGTAGTAGCAATGCCTTTTTTGAAGTGCTGCAATTCCTAAGGGAAATGTGCTCACGTGTTACTGCTTATGCTGTTTCTTTGAAAGATTGGTACTATTTTCTAGAGGCATAGAAACCAACACCGGCCCCAGTCTAGGAAGTCATGAATAAAATACGCAAAATAGCTGCCGATATCAAAGAAAGGAAACGGGAGAACAAAGCGACAACAGAATATCTCGCAATCAGTCATGCTAAACAGGATGCTCCGTCTAACATACAGAGTATGGTAGTACCGTTAGAAGACAAGATTTGTCGTTTGGAACAAACCGTAACTAACCTAGCACGGCATGTTGACGACCTAGAGAACCGAAGTAGACGTTCGGAACTTATCCCTTACGCAATTAGAGAGGAAGACTACGATACGACGGGCGCTCCTGCGATAAACGCAACCAACCGTCGCCGTCAACAACCCCTCTACACATCCCGGCATTGCAATCTTATGCACAGTACAAACCATGCGTCTTAGCTGGTTGAGGGAATGGTGTCACGACACGAGCGATAAAGCACAAACGGCCCGCGCAGGGCAACGGCAGGTATAAATTGGCTTCACGGTCAGCGAAGGTCAACAGTGCTTGTTTAGGCGCCAACAATTTTTCTAACGGCGGCGTTCAAGAAATAAGAACCGAGACGATGTAGTCGTACTAGAGCAGTCGCGCATGTGCACATATATGCTATACACGTCATTTCCTACAGCCATCACCTACGCAGCAGTCGGCATATGTGGCGTTTGTGAAGTCTACAGAAAAGTGCATTCTCATGTCGCACACCACGTCATGGACATTAAAAGATGACTAATTTATACCTGCTGTGGCCCTGCGCGGGCCGTTTGTGCTTTATCGCTCGTGTCATGACACCATTCCTTCAACCAGCTAAGACGCATGGCTTGTACTGTGAATAAGATTGCGATGCCGGGTTGTGTAGAGGGGTTGTTGACGGCGACGGTTGGTTGCGTTTATCGCAGGAGCGCCCGTTCATTATTGCTAACGTGCACGATGAATATTAGTTTAGCGCATGTCTAGGCGCACTTCCACCCCCTTCATGTTCCAGAACTCACAATGAGTCATTACATATCATTCGTCGGTAAATTCAGGAGAGGTAAACCCTTCCATTGATTGTATGACGCAATTGGCCATATTACTTCAAATGAAATTTACTTTAATTGGAACAAAACAATCAGAAATATTTGCAAAGCTTTGAGCAGTTATTTAATTGTTGTCACGTAGGTTTTCAGAAATGAGTTGATACATAAGGTTTACAAATTGTATTATATACGTGTTTTTTAGGTAATGATACCAAACTGTATATTGTCACGGAGACAAGGACGATCCAGTTGTCTTCAATGAGAAACACGTTTATTGGAGCGAACTTGTGCTCCCCTAACAACTCAAAAGAATACAGAGGCGGCGAAGCAGCGGTCAACAAAGTGACTTGCACAGGCGAGTGTCGTCGAATGGAATGCCCCGGCGTCCGCACTGCAGGCTTTTTATCTTTTGGCGCGCGTGGTTCTCGAAACGTCGATTCGCATCCAGAACATAGTAGATCCAAGAAGATTATTCTGGGCTGTTAACGTTAGATCGGAATGCTCTCCATATCACAACAGATAACACAGCGGAACAGAAAGAAAGAATGGAACACGCGCTTCCCTTGGCGCAGAGATAACACAGACCGGCGCAGCGGGGCGGTAAAAGCAAAACACAAATAAACAAACCCAATGTATGGTTCGCGGCATTACCCCCCCTCTAAGAGTGCATCGACCCGATGCTAACATAAGCGACAGTCCGAACAAATGAAAATAAAAGTTCGTCATCGTCCGTAGAAAGGTTTTCAGCGAACCACGTGGACGACTTCAGGCCGCGTGCGTTGTCGTGATGTGCCGGATTCACCATCGGGAATCACTTCGTAGGTAAGTTGGCCAACACGTCGTAAAATCTGATAGGGTCCGAAATACCGTCGCAGGAGCTTCTCATTGAGTCCACGTCGTCGGATGGGAGTCCAAACCCACACACGATCCCCTGGTTGGTACTCGGCGTCTCGGCGTCGGAGGTTGTAGCGGCCCGCATCCACCAGCCGCTGGTCCGTTATACGAATTCGAGCGAGCTGAAGGGCCTCCACCGCACGTTGAAGATATCCGTGGACGCCGGCGTTGCGGTCGTCGTCTTCTACGTGCGGAGGCATGGCGTCGAGCATCGTAGTCGGCCTTCTACCGTAGACAAGCTCGAACGGCGTCACCTGCGTTGTCTCCTGGATAGCCGTGTTGTACGCAAACGTGACATACGGGAGCACTTCATCCCAAGTCGTATGTTCAACGTCAACGTACATTGACAGCATATCTGCGATTGTCTTGTTCAGACGTTCTGTTAGTCCGTTCGTTTGGGGGTGGTACGCCGTCGTTCTTCGGTGATCCGTGTTGCTGTAGTGTAGTACTCCTTGCATCAGCTCCGCAGTAAATGCCGTTCCGCGGTCTGTGATTAGGACTTCCGGGGCTCCATTTCGCAGCCCAACTTGGCTTATAAAGAACTTCGCCACTTCTTGTGCAGTCCCCCTCGGAAGAGCGGCGGTCTCTGCGTAGCGCGTCATGTAGTCTGTCGCTACGCAATCCACTTGTTCTGTGATCGTGACGTAGGGAACGGGCCTAAAAGGTCCATTCCAATCTGTTGAAATGGTCTCGATGGGACAGTGATCGGTTGCAGGAGTCCGGCGGGTCTTGTCGGCGGCGTTTTTCGTCGCTGGCAGTCACGGCAGCTCCGGACGTAGTGGGTGACGTCAGAGGTAAGGCTGGGCCAGTAGTACCTCGCCTTGATTTTTCCAATAGTGCGGGCTGTGCCCAGATGTCCGGAAGACGGGTCGTCGTAACACGCTTCCAAAATTTCGTCACGAAGGTCCGCGGGGATGACGAGAAGGTAATTCGCTCTTGTTCCGGAGCTGAAATTCGTCTTCACAAGGATGGAGTTTCTCAGGCTGAATGCTGGTAAGCTGCGTTTGAAGGCCCTAGGAACGGCAACGTTGCATTCCTCGAGGTACTCGATTATGACGCGTAAGTCGGGGTCGGCACGCTGCTGGGCGGCTAGGTCGCTCTCCGTCACGATCCCGAAGAACGCGCTGTCTTAATCACAGTCTTGTGGTGGTGGGTCGACCGGGGCGCGGGACAGGCAGTCGGCGTCGGAGTGTTTCCTGCCGGATTTATAAACGACTGTACCGTCGAACTCCTCCAGGCGCAAGCTCCACCGCCGAAGACGGCCAGAGGGGTCCTTCAAATTGGCGAGCCAACACAGCGAATTTGATACCTGTTTCTCCTGCGGCGTATTCTACGGAAAAGAAATCACAAGCGCCCGCACGTCATGGTTGCGTTGGATCTCCGCAAAGCTTATGACACAGTCACTCACGTAGCTGTTCTTGAAGCGCTGGCGGACGCCTACCCGGGCAAGAGACTCAACAATTTTGTTCGGAGTTTCCTGGCTAACCGGACTTTTGAAATCCGCTCTAGACGCCACGACATTCTACACTTTCACAACCGTTCAGGAGTTCCACAGGGGGCCATCCTATCTCCAACTCTGTTCAATTTGGTCATGACTAAGCTTGTGCGAGGGGTTGCAGCTATCCCCGGCGTTCACGTCACGGCATATGCCGATGATGTCACTATATGGACCGAAGCTGCGGGTCATTCCTCAACAGAGAGCGCTGTGCACAGTCTGCAACAAGCTCTTGATACGTTCACCAGTCTCCTTCCCGCTACAGGAATGGAGGTTTCCTTGGCAAAAAGCAACTATATTATAATTAGAGGTAGACCAGAAGAGCGAGCCCTAGTTGCTCTCACCATGAAAGGTCAGACACTTCAGCGGGCCCCACAACGGTGGATCAGAGTGCTGGGCGTTCCAATCCACGAGTCCGGAGGAGCTTCAGAATGGCTTCGACAGTTGAAGGCGCAATGGACTCCTCTACTAAGCTTAATCCGAAGAATTTCTAATACCTTCGGTGGAGCGTCCCAAAACATCGCCCGCCGACTAGTTCAAGCCATTCTGGTGAGCAAAGCCTGCTACGGGGCTCTGTGCTTCCGTCTCACGAAACGTGAGACGGAACAGCTCGAGACGCTTTACAGGGCAGCCCTTCGTGTCATCACGGGGCTTCCCGACACACGAAGGTCACTGAGCTGTACCGCTATGCTGGCCTTCCTACTCTCGAAGAAACGGTCCTTGCCCGGTCCCGAGGAGTCTCGGATCGCCACGAGCTCACACCGCAAGGGCGCCGATTACTGACCGCTGATGGCCATATTGCACCAGCGGACACGCCGCTTATCAAGAAGCATATCCCGCCATGGGAGGACACGCTTGTTACAGCGCAACAACCTGCACCCTCTAAAACTCAGCGTCGGAGGCACACGTCGCAGCGGACCTCGCTGGTTGTAGCCGGTGCAACTTCTCGGAGCAGTTCAACACTCGAGATAGCTGTGGACGCGTCTTTGCGGGCCGAGTCCTGTATGGCGGCAGTAGCCGCTGTGTCCAACTCCGATGAACTCCAAAGCATTCGACTAATTTCGCTGGACGACGACCCCGATATAACGGAACTTGAGCTTTTTGCCATAGAGGAAGGTATTCACCTTGCACGCCAGGTTGTCACCGACCATCCAGAACGGCGTTACGACCGGGTGGAAATATTGACTGACTGCACTGAGGCACTGAAATGCCTCATTGGTCCACCCAGGCAAAACAGCACCGCCCACGCTATCAAGCAGAAATGCGAGGAACTTAGGGCTGACTCTGGAGTACTGGTAACGGTACGCTGGATTCCTGCCCATCAAGGGCACCCAGGAAACGAGAAGGCTCATGAACTTGCGAGCGAGGCTTCTTTACACCGTTCCCAGTTCATGCTGCCTGTAAGACCATATACGCTGCTTACTGATCCAGATGTGGAGCGCCGCCGTCGCCGTAATCGAAGGAGGCAGGAATTGGCCACTACTATTCCCCCATGTGACGACCCCACACCCCCTGGTCTACCCCGAGGTGCTCAGGTGTTCCTCAACCGGGCGCGGTCGGGGTACGCATATACAGATGACGTCGTTTCTCGATGGCGGAATTACGCTCCCCAACCTGCATCCCACGATGGAAACCTCTCTAACAGTGGTTCCGCTGCAACGTTTCCTAGACCAGTCCGTTGCTTTGCCTGCAACACAGAAGTGGCCCCCACAATCCGCCATCTCGTCTGGGAGTGTGGGGCATTCGATCGGCTTCGCGCCAAATATCGTCCCGCATGGGTCCTCTCCTATGAGGACTGAATCAGGCCACGTGATCGACACCAAGCTACGTTGGCTGCGTTGTGGCACTTCGTTTGCGAGGCAGCCATGGCCGGACATTATTAACCCCCTCCCTTAAGCCTGCGGCCTCGAGCCATCCAAATAAAAACATTTGTCTGTCTGTCTGACTACGTTTATTACACAGCTTTATGATCAGCCGCATACTCTACCACCTCCCCTACATGCATATCACAAACACTCAAATAAACGCCCTGGATGCCATGCTCCGCAAAGCACATCGCGCGGCCTTGCTCCTTCCTCCCGGGGCTCCTACCAATCGCCTTATGTCACTAGGCATCCATAACACCATCCCTGAAATCCTTGAGGCCCACCGGACAGCCCAACTCGCCAGACTCTCCACCACACCCACAGGCCATTACATACTCCAAATCACAGGTCATACACCCCTCAAAACATCCATTACCCCCCAACCTATTCCACGCAACATCCGAGCTCTCATCCGCATCAAACCGCTTCCCCGTCACATGCACCCCATATTCCATGCCAACCGCCGAGCAGCTCGTACGTAGATGCAGCCAAATACCCACATAAACCGGCCTATGCCCTCGCGGTTACCGGACCTGACATCAATGTCCCGACACACACTGCCACCATCTCCACCTCATGTGCAACTACGGCGGAGGAAGCGGCCATTGCCCTTGCGCTCTCCCAGAGCCCCACCCCAATCACCGTCCTATCAGACTCGCAGCAGGCCATCCGGCACTTCTCCAAAGGCTTTATATCCCCCGTAGCCCTCAAAATTCTTCTCCAAAGCCCCCGACCGACCCCGTGCAACTGGTGTGGACCCCGGCCCACACCGGCATAGGTGCTAACGAGGCAGCGAATGCACACGCTCGAGCTCTTACTTCCCGGGCCGCTGTTTCTCGTACACCTATACACGGGCCTCCCGAGACCGAGACCTCCGAGTCTCTCCTCAGTTTCAGGGAAATTACCCTTCATTACCGCCTCCTCCGCCGTACTCTCCCACCCCCACATCCACACCTATCCCCCGAGGCTGCCCACATGTGGCGGATACTACAAACGCACACGTTCCCTCATCGTACTCAACTAATACATACACCCCACTGCCCCAAGTGCGGTCAGCTGGATACTCTGTATCACTCTCTTTGCGAATGTCCTGCTGACCCATATTCCCCACTCCCCTCCTCATCCCACTGGGAGCAGGCCCTGGGCAGCTCCGAGGAGTCCAGCCAAGTGCTGGTCACCTGCCGAGCTCTGGCGGTCGCGGCGGACCTCTGGTCCTCCGCCACCCGCCTCGCTAACCCGGTTTTCTTTTTTTTTTTTTTAATAAAGTTTTGGTGGGACTCTCTCTCTCTCTCGATCTCTCTCTCAGAGCTATCGAGAGATCTCTCAGAGAGCTCTCGAGAGCTCGAGAGAGAGCTCTCTCTCTTCTCTCTATCTCTCTCTCTCATCTCTCTATCTCTCTCTCTTCTCTCTCTCTCTCTCTCTCTCTCTCTCTCTCTCTCTCTCTCTCTCTCTCTCAGGATTCCAAGTTCCTGGTAGAATTTACATTTAGCTGAGTATTGTGGGGGGAAGAGTAAATGCACACGTACTGGGTAGGCAAAAGTTTCTCTCTGATTCTAAGGGCGACTTCTTGGCTTTTGGTTAGACACGTGTGAGAAGTGAGGCAGGTCTGTCTGATGGATCTTAAAGATCCCCAGGTGGTCAAAATTAATCCGGAGCCCTCCACTACGGCGCGCCTCATCGCCTGCGTTGCGTCGGCGCGTTAAACCCTAAAATCAATCAATCTGTCTGATGGATCGATAGTAGTGGGTGATTCGTTGGCATGTGAGAAGAGGTGCGGATATCCCACTCGTCTCAGCGGCTTGGCGAAAGAGATCTCAAACCTGCTTAGGAGCGAAATTATTGCCCGTCAGAACAGAGTGGGCGGAAGTCCACACGATGTAAACCCGATGGGCACGGCTACGTTGTTGTTGTTGTTGTTGTTGTTGTTGTTGTTGTTGTTGTTGCTCCTTTTCTAGTGGCACATACCCACGTGGGGGATTGGCCAAGAAACGGAGTGGCTTTTAGGGGCTAAAACGCCCACCTCATGGCCCTATATAATCAGCCTGTAGGAATTGGGGAGACGCGGTTACCGAATTACATAATAAGTCTAAGGAATGAATCAGTGAATGATGTCATTTTTGGGAGAAAAGGCTAAAAATTTTGACCGAGTTAGCAGGACATGCGTCTGGTCTCTGATATGTACTCGTGAATGGCCGCAATAATCCCTCTATGACAAAACCCCAGGGATGTGGCCCAGAACGAAAGAAGCACCGGCATCGACAGAGGAAGGCCAATACGTTGAATTGGTGCGGCTAGATACCGTTTCCGAATGAAAGAAAAACCGCGGCAGTACAGGAAAAAGTGTTCAATTGTTTCAATTTCACCGCAAGCAGCACAAAGACCGGAGGAGGTGAGACCAGCGCGATGCAAATAAAAATTAAGCTGCGGTATTCTGCATCTGATGCTGGTTAAAGTGACCTCACACTGGCGGGACTCGCAAAATGTCGCATTCCAAGTGTGAGAAAGATGGGCATAGTCATCCAAGCCCGTGATAGTACCTTCCTGTGTCATCCCTAGCCGTAGATATCTGCGGAACCTTGCTCGCGCCAGGAGAAATGGGGTAGGGCTGAGGTCCACCGTAGGGCCATCTAAAGCTGAACCGGCCAAAGAGTCAGCCGTTTCATTGAGCCATAGGCCCCTGTGCCCTGGGACCCAGATGAGCCGGATGTCGCGTAAATGGGGAGGCACAAGGCGGCTGAAGGTACGGATAAGTAATGAATTTTTTGGTTTTTTGAGATGTTAGCGCGGTACAAACCGACAGGGAATCAGAAATAATAGCAACATTTAAATATTGTGGAGGTAATTTTTTTAAGGCCATAACTATTGCAAAGAACTCAGCTTCGAATATAGTAGTAAAATCAGGTAAACGATAAGAAAATGACCAATTAAGTTGTGGGCTGAAAATTCCCACGCCCGCCCTCTCCGCACGTTGCGATGCATCCGTTGCCACTACCACATGTGAGCACAAGTTCCCCAGATGCTCATCCAGCAAACCCATTAGTATCCGTGTGGATAGCAGTTTGGCGTTATGGGGGAATACGTTATCGAGGGACAGAGGAGCAGGTACGACTTCAGGTAACATCGGAAGAATTTCCGGAAGACTGATGTTGAGCGGTGAAAGCAAGCTTTGGGCATACACACATTGAGGACGATTGTATCGAGGCCATGGATAGTTAAAAAACAATGCTGGCTGAGCCACCATCAATGACAAAGGTTTGCTCAAAGGAGACTCGAAGATTCCCATCATAGTCTGCACTGTTAAAAGTTTAAATCGAGACTCTAGACACGGCGAGCGGGCTTCTAAATACAGAATGTTGTTTGCGACATATCGCGGCAGGCCGAGGCATAATCTCAGTGCTCGTCGCTCCAAAAGAATAAGAGGACGGAGTTTGTACGTTGCTGCACCCGAAAAGAGGACACACCCAAATTCTAAAATGGGTCTTACATAACCACCGTATATAAAGAGTAGGGTGTCCCTCCGCATGCCAATTTTTCTGTTGCTAACTCTACGCAACAATGCTAGGGGTCTTTCACCTTTTGTCGAAATGTGGTTTATGTGCGGGCGCCAATCAAGCGTACTGTCATAGATAATACCCAAGTACTTCAGAGCAGTCACCTGAGGAATGTTATTCTCGCGATAACTCAAACAAAGGTTAACAGGAGTGGATAATGGAAACACCAGGACCGCGCATTTAGCGACGTTAATGGACAAATTCAAACCTGTAATCCACCTCTCGATAGAACCCAGATATGCCTGTAATTGCTCATATAGATCGTGAATATTCCGCGCAGCAGAAAAGAAGGCTATGTCATCAGCATATACATAAGAGCAAACTGCCTGATTGATTGGAATAGAACTCAGCAATATATTAAAAAGGATAGGAGAAAGAACCGATCCTTGCGGAACACCCCTTGTTTGCTTGAGTAGTCGTGCAGTGTTTCGGGTGCCACCCGTGCCACATACCCACCCACAATAAACCCGTACCCTGTCAAGGGGATTGGCCAACGACGATGTCCGATGCCGTGAGAAGCTCACGGTGAATTCGTAACTCCCAATTTGGCCTTTACGTCAACATACCAACCCCAATTCTGACGTATACCGACTCAACGAGATTAGCCAGTGACGATGACAGCAGTCGTTAGGCGCTCATGGCGAATCATTAATTACCATCGGCACCGAAATCAATTAACACACCCATCCCCACCAATCACAACTCACGGAAAAGTGATGCCCAGGCACTCCCACATCAAGAGGACCGTAGCTTAGGTGTCCCGTGACTTCTGGCAAATTTCCGATGGAGGTTTTCAAATATGACATAAAGTTCATGAAATGGAGCGTAGTAAGTAGCACATGGGGAAAAAGTGCAAACTGGAAATAGGCGGCACCTCCTCTCCTACCTCGTAAACCGCTGCGCGCCTCACAACCTTCCACCCCCCTTCCCTCTACGGTCTCCTGAGCTGCAAGGGGGCTTTTTTTCGTAGAACGCTCGTCCCGCCGGGAAGCAACGCGCAAGTGCCGCGCATGCGAGTTGCTTGATACTCGCAGTCCTTGCCTTGACCTAAGGCCGTGACTTCCTCGATGGCCCCCTCACGCTGGCGGCGTATCTGCCTCGGCCGCCGCTAAATTATTCACTCCCAACCTATCCCCACATCAACATCTGAACTTCCCCCGCAACCACTTTCAAACCCCCCCCTCCCCCACAGCAGGTGTCGCAACTACGCAGACAGTTTCCTCTACCCCCTCCCAGCTCATCGCATCGCATCGCAAGCTGCGCACAGAACTGGAAGCAACAACATGCGACAGTGCAGGAATATGTGGGAGAAATAAAGCAGCGCGCAGACACATAGCTCGGCAAAACGGATCATAAGCTCACGCGCCCGCACGCACGCACGCAGACGCACTCACGTGAACACGCACACACACTTAAGCACGCACGCACTCATTCACTCACTCACCCACTCACAAATTACGCTATCCGACTGCCGAGAACGCGTACTATTCGTCACACTCCACAGAAGTCACAGTACCCCTCCGCTAGTCTGCACGCCATCGGCACGCGGACGACAATCTACATACGGGGCACAAAATATGAGGAGCACTAGACCGCGAAGCCCTTTTCAGCGAATCAGCACAGCAAGCATGACGGGGACTGGTGCGTTTGGGCTGACCACAACGCTAAATACGAAAATAAAGCAGCAGAAGCAATTTCGCCTTCATAACTAGCTGGTTGGCGACCGTGAACGGACAAAATGAAAAAAGCAAAATGCGGGAGCCCAGGTCCCAATTTCAACTTGGGCGGCCAAATTCACAAGCGTAATGGTAAATGATGGTCGATAACAACGGAGCAGCGCGAACAGCGAGTATCTTACCTTTCGCGATCTGAAGATATGAAATATATATTTCACAAAATGCACGCAACAGTAACGATTCGAACTCCGCGATTCGGTGAGGTGAATGAGGAGTGAGACATAACGTACGATTCTTGTGAATCTGCACGAACGGATACACAAACTTCAGAGGGAGACAGGGAACTCAACGAAGGGGTGCAGTCGGCGAGTCATCATGACAAATACTATGTGAGGTGATGCAAAGCGAGCTTACTTCGTTTGCTTGCGAAAGGTACGCACATCGGCGTATGTGAGTCAATGTAACATTCACGCAACATAACGAAACGTAAACGTTTTGGTGAAGTTTGCAATAAAACAGCAGCGGTGAAGTTTTCAGGTGTGTCAAACACCCGCAGCAAATCACATGCCTCAAGGCACGCACCGTAACTGCCGTAGAAGGATCTGTGACGCCAAGTCCGCGTGGAAGCGAGCATCATAACAGTGCGCCGCCGTAACAAGTAATGGCAAACACTGATACGTTTAATACGCAGAGGCCTCCAAAATGAGCTACTGCTTTGACAACACGCAACTCGCCCATCCAAGGCATTTGGCCATCCTGATACGCGAATCCGTGAAAATTTGCGATACCTTTTCAAACGAATACGGGAACTCACAATTTGCGCTGCAGAACAGCCGGCCTATTGACAGCTGCAGCAAGCCGGCCAGTTATGTACACTAAGTACTACGGAACTAGATCACGGTACTTCCTAATGCCTCCATCGCAGCGCTCAGCGGTAGTGAAGTGCAATCGCTTTGTTGCGACGACGTTACCGACACAATTCCAACACAAAACGCTGCGAGCCAGAAACATCATTCGGCGAGAGTGCGCGCAACAGCCCCAATGAGTCATGACAGTGAGATTATCAGTGCATTATGGCGTCAGACGTCCATCCAAATCGTATTCCTAAGTCAACAGGTCACTGGAGAGTTGATTCCACGGTGTCTTCATTATAAAGGGGAGTATAGCCACATATTCCCGAAGCTAAGGCAGTCGTTCCCATTAACTAGTGGCTGTTCGTACGAGTGGATATCGCCAGCAGCAATAACCACACCAAGCGGGCTACTGCGACGAATGCCAACAGCGACTGATGCTCACCGCGGTAAGCCCCGCACATCGCGCAAAAAGCGCGCGTTCACTCGCCACTCAGGAGTGGTGAATGGGGCTCGCCGCGAGGTGGAACTCGCACTCGCGAGTGGTGAGTGGGGTTCACCGCGAGTGGCTTTCGCACTCACGAGTGCTGAGCGGGGCTCGCCGCGAGTGGAACTCGCACTCATGAGTGGCGAGTGAGGCTCACCGCGAGTGCAACTCGCACGCGCGAGTGGTGAGTGGGGCTCACGGCGAGTGGAACTCGCACTCGCGAGTGGTGAGTGGGGTTCACCGCGAGTGGCTTTCGCACTCGCGAGTGCTGAGCGGGGCTCGCCGCGAGTGGAACTCGCACTCATGAGTGGCGAGTGAGGCTCACCGCGAGTGCAACTCGCACGCGCGAGTGGTGAGTGGGGCTCACGGCGAGTGGAACTCGCACTCGCGAGTGGTGAGTGGGGTTCACCGCGAGTGGCTTTCGCACTCGCGAGTGCTGAGCGTGGCTCGCCGCGAGTGAAACTCGCACTCGCGAGTGGTGAACGGGGCTCACCGTGAGTGGCGCTCTCACTCACTCGCACTCGCACTCACTAGGTCAAAACGACGGTGAGGCTCACTCACCACTCACGAGTGAGTGGTGAGTGGGGGGTGTGTGAGTGCACTCATGAGTGAGTTTGCCGACCAATGGCAGACACAGACCGGACGTGGGGCGGTTTTATGGGAGATACTTATTTCCACTCGATTCGAAAGCACGAGTGGAAGGAGAAAGCATTAAGTAAAGAAGAAGAGGCAGCTTTTTCACTCGCGACTACTCTAATATCAAATCAAGCCCCCAGATCTCGGCGAGAATGCGTTATCTCATTGCCGCTACGAGACACTATTTATTATTTATGTTGTGTTTATGTGCACGTGAGTGTATCCTGCGCTAAAGAGTTATAAGCCAGCGCTGCTCCGATAGTCCGGGGTCAAGGAGACCTTCTTTTTAACCCCCAGCCGCGACTCCAGTGTCCACAACGCGTAAGGAGCGGTCGACTGGCATAGAACACTTACGCTGCGTGCATCACAGGGCTGCGAATGACAAGGAACGTTTGCTAAAACAGAATGCGAAACTGCAGTTCCTGTAGGACGTTCGCTGTGGTAAACCAGACAGTCATACAGACAGGCAGGTAGTACATACATACATGCATACATGCATACATACATACATACATACATACATACATACATACATACATACATACATACATACATACATACATACATACATACATACATACATACATACATACATACATACATGTATCCATCCATCCATCCATCCATCCATCCATCCATCCATCCATCCATCCATCCATCCATCCATCCATCCATCCATCCATCCATCCATCCATCCATCCATCCATCCATCCATCCATCCATCCATCCATACATACATACATGCATACATACGTACGTACGTACGTACGTACTTACATACATACATACATACATACATACATACATACATACATACATACATACATACATACATACATACATACATACATACATACATACATACATTACTTTTCTCAAATTTTACGGAGGGACTGAAAAGACAAGCAGCTGCCCCTTATTCTCCACGTATACACAACACTGTTGCGCAAAGAAACACGTTGAATTTACCCATATACAAATCCATCAGAAAATGCACTCAATGCACCTACACCTCACAGTAACGGAATCTTTACAACCAACTTGACGCAGGCAGGGGCGAACATAGAAAAACCAGACGAAAATACGGTCTTACAAGTGAATGACAGTGAATTGTGAAATAGCTGCACAGGCCAACCTATCCACTCAAAAGCTTTAACAGATGCATCTTTTCGGCTGAACTATTAGTACACTCGCGTTGACGTTTTTCAGAGTGTTCAAATAATCACATGAGCTTCTCAAAGGCGATTGTGAGCGGCTGAGTGGTAATGTCCAGGAATAGAGTGGCGTACATCATATCCAAGCTTGTGGTGCACTTTCCAAAGCATTGATAGCACGGTGCTGTTATTCGTTGCCACAGCAGTTGTGTTAACGCAGAGCGACCTAAGGAGGCATTGTTAGGGAGAGGGGATGACGGATGGTATTATGGCGGAATGGCATCCGGCTGTAATATGCGCTCTTGTGTAATGAAGAGGGGCAGCTTCTAGGGTCATTGCGGTCGCCTCGCAAATGGACAGAGAACTTTTGCTCGGCTTGGGATACAGCACTACGATTCAGCGGAACCACCAGGAGGACGAACTGCGGAGCGCGGTAACGTACAGATCAGTTGTCGACAATTTCAGGCGGATCGAAAATGGGGCTGAGCCAGATGCGTTTTGCGCAACTATTTGCACTCAGAGTTCCGAGAACTGAGAAAAGCGGAAATCGCGAATCGAGATCATTTAAAGGACTTGGACATTTGAGCAGGGTGGCTATAAGATCCCCATGCGCGAGGGAACTGATCAAGGGAGGTGAAGCTCCGGAGAAAAAAATGCTGTATTAATTGTAACGCTTTGTGAGGCACTGTCGTATTCTGGTGCAATGAGGCCAAAGTGACGAGGCCGGCGGTGCGCCTTTCCCGAACGCTCGGAGAGATTATATAAAGTCCAGGTCTGTTTATTCTGCGTGACCGCTCTCAAGTCAGGCAGGCTGCTGACACGCGCAGATTTGCGTGCGGGAACGGGGTCGGGCTCACGTACGCTCATTTCTGGAGTTCGTGCTGACGTATGTGGGACCAGTTCGTCAATGCTCCTAACTACAAAACTACTCTCATGCCCAAATTTTAGTCTCAAAATAATGTGGCTTACGTGGAGCCGACCGCCACAAAATTCGGTATCAATTTTACTCCGCAACGTGAACTGCATTTCAGGATGCTTATGGGATATAGTGCACGTCTCAGCTACGCCACTGACTTCGTGCATCACGAAGTGATGTGCGAAACATTGACGATCAGTGAAAGGCTGTATGCCGCGGTCTCGTATTCAGAGGCTTGAAACGACGTGTGGGGCCAAAAGTAAGCGGTGCGCAAGATGAGCGGTCAAAAAATAAATGACTCAGCAACGTGTCGCGGGGAAGCTGTCCTTTTGCTCGCAGATGATTCTTCACTCCGTAATAAATACCTACCAGTTTGTCCGACCCGGCCGCCATGTGGCGCGGGCATTCACTCGAATGCGATTTTCCAGCTCTGTTTACTTTTGTGCTTCAATAAAACGTGCTGTTGGGCTAGTTGTGAATTCGAGCTTCAAGCCAGCTCCACTCCATGTGTTTCCT
Source organism: Haemaphysalis longicornis (assembly GCA_013339765.2). Classification (NCBI taxonomy): domain Eukaryota; kingdom Metazoa; phylum Arthropoda; class Arachnida; order Ixodida; family Ixodidae; genus Haemaphysalis; species Haemaphysalis longicornis. The sequence goes on from JABSTR010002249.1 coordinate 55,400, forward strand.
CGACTCGGCTGAGAAGGGGATACCGCAATGCTTTTACCCCCGAAAATCGCTTTCAAGGATCTTCTCGACTGGAGGCTCGACTGGAGGAGGGTTTCAAAATATGGGGGCAGGTCTCGGTTTTGTGGTAAAGTGAAACGGTGAAACTCGTTATAACGCAGTAGCTTCGGGGCAGTTCGTTGTATCTGCTATTCGTTGCAAAAGTATGGGTAAAAATCGACTTCAACAGATGGGAAATCTGGCTAGCGTAAAATTCTTAGCTACAAAAGCACTATATGTTAGGCTTCGAACCCACTCTAAACGAGGTAATCGTTCCCTGTCTCCTCGTAGAATTTCGAACTAAATTGACAAGAATACGAGAAAGTGACATTACAACACAATAAAGTGTCTTCGACAAAACAGGCCCGTGTTCTTACATATTTGTAGTTGGATGTGATCTTCGTCAAATGGCTTTGCGCAGCATCGAGCAGGATGAAGTTTTCCACGTTGTCCACGCACGAAAGGGCATTTTCTACTTCCGCAATTTTGGACGTCTGGAGTTCTTCCAAGCAGCCTATCAGCCTTCCGGAAATATTTGTTCATTATAGACGATATCGCGCGCGAATAAGGTCACTGAAATAAAGCGTGGCCAACCAAAGTTCGTATTTAGTTCGCTATACCCGATAATTCGCTATATCATTGTTAGTTATAACGTGGTTCAACTGTAGTATAAATTTCTGCCAGGCGTATGTGGTGCAAAAGATAAAATAAGTCATCACACCCGCTTTGACGGGGCCGGATTTAACAAATGTCTTAATTTAACGAACAAACCTTCGATTCTCTGACAGTAGCTGAGGGTTCCCGAGTATAGCGTTTTACAAAATTCTCGGTTAAAATGAAATAATTTGGGCCCTCATAAAGCTCCTTCGTTTGAGTTTTTATTGCGGTCACGGCAATTGCTGGCGGCAATTGCTCTTTGCGTAGAAAGCATGGCCAACTGTCGTAACTTTAAGTTCTGGGCTTTAGGCAAACATTCAGACCGGCCCTCGTGAAAATGTGCCAGCGGACGACTCTCCCTGTGACAGCGTCAGCAGAGCTAAACATGATGTTCATGTGTTCATGATTTTCACACCTGTACGGGTAATAGTGCAGGTAAAATCTTTGTGTGTGTCGTAAATCAGTCTGTATAGAGCGATCGAGAAGCGCTTTTCGTTCAACCAAAGCGCCATCTTGCGAGTGGAAGCCTCGCTCTATAATTTTCTTATTTGTAAGCACCCACTTAGATCTCTAAACGGCATAAAAATGCTTAGTTCTTTGGCTCCTTCTGAGCTATGGCTACGTTAGGGGAAGAAGCATGCGAAGTCGGTTGTGAGTGAATGCATAGGGTTTAGGCTCACAACTACGACAAATTATATGACAATAAGGATCCTGCTCCGCACTTTTTGAACTGTATACAGACTACCTCAAATCCTGCGGGTTGTAGATTCAGATAACAAATTTTTGATAACTGGCTCTCAGCCTTAAAAATTGCTTGTGTCAAGAGCTTTTATAGAATGTCTGTTTGAAATCTAAAGAACAATTCGCTCGAGTGCTCTAGAGGCTCTTAACGCGCATTCATGAGGGGTGGTTAAAGCGTCCCCCACATAATGGTTTTACCGCGCGCTTGCGCAGATGTGAGTTTTTGGCTGTTTCGTATTTCTTATGAGACGATTACAACGGTACGTGTAATTACAAACACGAGTGAAAAAAAAGAGGTAAGTGAGGTGAGAACCTGTGCAATGAACGGCGACAAAAACTATACGAAACTACGACAGAACAGGTCAATTGAAAGTATTGTGCGCAAAATCAAGGGCGAGAAGACAAGGAGGGTGGCATTGATGAACTGAGAGTCGAGAGAAGGTTACTGCCCCTAGCTCCTGCCGGCCTGCTGTCAAGAAGAGTTGCTTGAACTGCGCTTGCAACCACCTGGACGAGCGGACAGAAGAGCGCGGGTGCTGTACTTGGCCGACATGCCGCCCACTCCCGCCCGCGGCGATGCCGTAGCCGAGCCGCCGCCGAAGCGTTCGCGGCGGCGGCCATGCTGCGGCGGCGGCCATATGCACGGGGGGCGGCCGCTATTTCGAGCGCGGGCCACGTGGCCCGGGGGCGTTGCCTAAATTTGGCGGCTGGGCCCAGTTTCAGACTGGCGGCGACCCGAGAGGAGCGGCTGCGACCCGGGAAGTTCCGACTCGTGTAAGTTGCCAGCAGCGGGCACCAACAACACGCGTGTTGTTGACCCGCTGGACCCGCGGCAGGTGGCGGCCGCACCCGAGCCATGGCGAGCACCAACAGCACCGCCTCCACCACCACCATCAGCAGCATCGCGGTTGCAGTCGGGAAACACCCGGCTGGTGATCGCCCTCCTGCAGGTGAGCCTTGACACCCGGCACCTTGACAACCGCGCGCTCTTGAACCGGCCGGCCGCACGAAGGAGGGGCACGACGGGTGCGTGGGCCACCGAGACCGTCGGCTGTAGCTGCAGCCAGGTATCGGCTACAGGGTCGCAGGATCAATGCCGAGCCATTGCGCGTGGACATGCGCGGGCCCAGTTTCCGGCGGCCGGCGGATTCGCTGGCTGCATGGGCAGGGTGCCGCGAGAAGTGGCATAAAATAATGGCCGCTGGAAGGGAGCCAAATTTCCAGGGGCTCTCCGTGCGACTGAGAGATGGTGCACGTGCGCACTCCGGCCCCGTACAGGAGGCATTTCTGCGGAACCGGCCACTCGCGACGTCGGCCGACGCGGCGCTCTCTGTGCACGAAGCACGGCCCGTCTATGACAGCTGCGCGATCCCGTAGCGATGCTCGCCTTTTGCACCTGCCGCCCTCGTTCGCGCATCCCTTTTGAACTAAGATAAGCCGAGAGGATCTGCACTCACAGTGAGAACTTGTCAAGGCGTGACTGGAAGGGAACCCGCCTCCCTCTGTCTTGTCAGCCATGTTGCAGCACGGGCATCCACCTTCCCTACGAATTTTTACCAATACTGGACTGAAAACGGATGGAGGAAAAAAAAAAGGCTTCTCAAGAAGCCCTGAAGCATAAGAAGGAATGAAGCAGTGCCTGCAGTAATGCCCCTTGGGTTAACGGTTCCTGCGCGCTGCTTAGGCAAGGAAAAATGTTTTTTTTTTTTTTTTGAGAAAGCAGCTTGCGTCGACTGAGAAAAAAAGAAAGCTTCGCACCTGAGTTAAAGTGAACAACCAGCGACTAATGAGCCCGCAAAATAAACCTGAAACACGCAAATTTATCATTGGCAAAAAGTATCCTTATTTCAGGGAAAGGCCTGCTCAGCATGCGCACTGACGGCCCTCTCGCAAATCCGTGCCCGACTGAATGCATCATCTCATGCCGGTGATCCCCCACCGCGCCCAAAAAATCGCTACAGCTTGAGGTTGTTTGTGATTCTATGTTTCTCATCACACTCTCGGAACCCTCCATCGGTCCGCTTCCCGCGACTCCCCAGAATGAGGAATAAGAATATTGCTATTAATAATAACAATGATCTCTAATCACTGTTCGTAAAATAGTACGTACGTACATAAAAACAGGCCCTAAACGCCGAAAGCTTTCGGAATTTTGCGCGCGTGCGCGCACGCACACACACGCACGCGCGCGCGCACGCACACGCACACAAACAGAACCTTCGCTTGGGCACTGCAAATGCAAAACGACCTGCTTGTACAACAGACAAATGTGGCTGCGCAGCCGGCATTTTTCTGCTTAAAATTGCACGCAGTGTCTCGATATTCCATACATTTTTACTGTGTATCGCAGTGAATGGACATTCTGGAACGCTGCGGCGAAGAGAACGTACGGGAGATTTTTAGAGCGCAGTCTGATCAGCGCACGCTGTATTAACATTTCCGGACGAAATAACTTGAGTACCCCTTCACTGGAATTTGATTGATTGCAGGGTTTAACGCGCCGACGCAACGCAGGCGATGAGGCGCGCCGTAGTGGAGGGCTCCGGATTAATTTTGACCACCTGGGGATCTTTAACGTGCGCCGAAATCTCGTACACACGGGCGTTTTTGCTTTTCGCCTCCATCAGAAAAGCGGCCGCCGCGGCCGGGAATCGAACCCGCGACCTCGTGCTCAGCAGCGCAACGCCTTAGCCACTGAGCCACCGCGGCGGGTCTTCACTGGAATTTAATGCGTAGTCTATAGGTGTAATATGGATCATAGTCCTCGTTTTATTTAGTACAAATGGAGGCGTCAGCAAAAAATTTCGGCCCTTGAGGCGAGGAGACGGCATGAGGGAGTAGCATAAGGACTTTTTAAAGCATCCTCGGCAATTTGGTTCATGTCCGTCGTCAGTAGAAAAGGTATTCCGTTCAGAGCGCACGCAGAAGCACTCGCTCTGAATGGGACGCCGACTCAAAAATCAATTTCCGCAAGAAGAATTTCGATTTATTTGCGACGTCTGCGGTCTCTTTACCCACATTCAGCCGACGTTAGTACCGATGCTCGACGATGAATTTCTCGACCAAATTTTTACCGGATTCAAACTTTTCACTATGCGCGCAAGTAACGTCCGGTCAACCATAACATAACCACAGATAGCGGTGAGCAGTGGCTACAAGCGAGTACCCTGCAATGCCGGTTCATTCCCCACCGTTCAATGCTGCGTGCCTCGATCGGGGCACGTGATTCTACCGCGCCTCCCATTCATAAAGTCTGGGCGTTTTAAGGAGAAAAATGTCCGGAATCACGACCCAAACCGTTAACTTTCCGCCGTGTGACGACAGCACCTTAAGCGTGCTACCTCGGCACACTGACGGTGAGTATGGCGTCAGCGTTTACATTAAACAAAAGCCTGACGAAATCCACGTATCATGCAAAAGTGGTTACGAAATTGGTCATCAAATCCTGGCCCGATCACTTCAGAAAAACCATTCTGAATTGTGTCATTAACTAAACTGCTCTCCACGTCATTTTGGCCGAGTCGAGTGCCTCGGAGAAAGCATTTAACGGTGTAATAAATATTGTTGTCTGAATTAACCACCACAGACTAGAAATTCACTTCCACTCGCTGTGCTCGAAGCGTAAATACGCCATGGTTTGTGTTTTCCTACTGTCTGGGTACCAGGCACTCAAATGCAAGGTTAACACACGACGCCTCTACCCACTACCTCGCTTTTGATAAGTGCAAAATAGACCTTGTTGCACGTTTAGATCCGCGCGGAGGTTAACTGCTTGCTCCATGCGCTTTATTTGAAGGTCTATAAGGAGCTTAAAAATGTGCGATGCCCATGTTAATTCTTGCTTTGCGCAGTTTAGTGACACCACTCTGGTTGCCCCTCCTCCCTGTCCGCTCTGCAGAATTTCACGTGAAACAAACAACAGCAAATCGCAGGGTCGTCCCTGCTAGTAGCGTTGACATCCGAGGAGCTAAACCCGTCTTGAAAACCTCGTTAATGCCAAACAGTAATAAAAAAAATGCTAGGGGTGCTGTTTGCAGTCCGTGCTGACTATGGCCGTCTGTTTATACACCGGGGCGGTGGAAAGGAGCCCACGGAGGCCGCCAAGAGCGTCTGACCTGCTTGCCGGCCTTCCTGCGCCCCTACGCTTCCGCTCTTCTCATTCAGCTTACCCGAGCGCTTTCAGCCGGCTCGCGCCCTGCCAGGATGTGAGAAACTCGCTTGCACGCAGTCCCCGGGAGGCAAACAGGACGGGACGGTGCCCGTCTTATAAGCCTGCGAACCTGCTGAAGCGTTCTTCGGCGTGGCAGCCGAGCGAAGGCAAGGCCAGGGGCAGAATGGTCGACGGCGACGTGGTAGCGCCACCAACAGAGTTGAATGCTAACTTTTCCTCTCAGAACAAGCTTTCCCCCCATTCTCAGGCTTTCCCCGCGAGCGAAAATTTTCGTTGCCTTTGTAAAGGCGTTTGACTTTGTACACTTTGTCGAGAGAAAAAGCCGGTGGGGGAAAGTGAAAGGGGGACTTGGGTGCACGTACTTGAAGACATGTTGAATAACAACTAACTTCAGCTATATAATTACGGTTAAGGGCATGGCAGAGGCATATTTAAGCATGTCACACTGATATTTTTCTCACATGGCCGAAAGAATAGGCACTACAGTGTAAATAGCTTCATTTGAATTTCGATTCTACGAAAAAAGATGACCAGCGCAGGAAATCACAATGCCACATGCCTAGTAGTCGGCTCCAAAATTGGTTTCCCGGCTAGGTCATTATTTTAATAAAATGTGCAATTAACTCCGTAGTGAGGAAGGGGCCGGAAGGGGCCGAAGGGGTCACATACCGTTTTTCTGCATAAGCACCAGTACATTACGCTTACCATTACACATTCGATCCTGGTGAAACCATACAATTGTATCCAATTAAACCGGTCCATCAATCAAAAGAAACGGAAAGAAAACGGCACGAGGCAAACCACAGAGAGTTGAAAAAACATTTTCTACAGAAAAACCACGCTACTGAAACGAAAGCTAATCGGTGATCGCACGCTGCCATTGTGGATCGAAATTGTGGTCCCCTTAGGACGCCGGTACGTAGCAAATTTCCTCGCGACGGTTGTGTTTCTTGCTACGTATACACGTTAGCAGCATTTTTTTTTAGTTTCGCCGCTCGGTAAACAAAGGACGTAGTGCACATCCAACGCAGTCGATGCGAGCAGCTCCAAACATACTCCTTGCCATGTGTGCAATAGGGGATGCAATAGTTTACGATGAAGGTTACTTTATGTTAGCGATACACTGGGTTGCTACGCCAGACGCAGGTGAAAAATAAACGGAAAAAGACCCCTATAAATCCGTCGGGTCCTGTGCTCCCTATCCGTACGTCAGGGAAGCTATAGTAATACGCGAAGGCAGTGACGAGAGCATTCATGGACGGATGACGTGTTGCTGTTGCTTTTCTTAAAGCCTGACGATAACTTGCCCTACCGAGTATACAGCCAGAGCCTAATCTATAGGTGGCTTTCGTATAGAGTGCCCGGAATCACAGTTTCACTTGTGAGAATAAGCTCCCACGCTCTCCTCGTTTGCAATATAATTGGAGGTCGGAAAGCGTGCCGTTGCTTGCAACATTGTTCCGTCGACCTACACGCTTCCCCTGGTAGGATGTACACGCGTTTTACTCCTCCGCTTGGCCCGCTCACAGATTCCCACTTTCGAAATAATGAAAGCCTTGCCCTTTAAAACGCAGTGGTTATAGTTTTAAGAAAAAGTTAGTATTTAACAATGATCGGTCCTTTTTTTTTTAAAGCACGAGTTGCGTCGACAGATCTTCAGCGCAGGAAGCCCAGCTGTCAAAGTATTTGCTAAACCGCTTGAACTTCGTCGTATCAATTTTGCCGCAGTAGAAGCACTTGGCCGTTGCATGAGAAACTACATTTTTTTTATTCAGTGCAACGTGTGCGACTGTCCTATTATTTGAGTACGCGTGCACGGATTTCGCCCGTCCCGGTAGATGCATATGCTGCGCTTAAGTGCAACTGCAAACCGGTGTGTAAGAGAAATCCCAGGAACGAGGTCATGTAGAATTGTTGCGATACGAGAGAGTTCAAGTAGACCGCAATACTGGTATTGATGCGGCTCTCATTGTCGCACGATGGTGCTACTGCGCATGCGAACAAGGCCCGACTTTGTTTTTGCGGTTGAACAGTTGGCCTCAGCGCCATACCGGCCCATCGTACCGGGAGCGGTTCCTCGGTCTGCTATAAATCTAATCACCTGGCACTCGAAGCGGCTTAGGGACAATCGTTTATTTGAACCCCTGAAGTGGGAGTGGCTCCCTAGTTTAGGGATCTATCAGATGAGCAGAAAATGTCCTTTGCTCTGGAGGCCAAGAGTACCTGGACGCCCAGATAGCCGCTGGTCACCAGGTTCTCCCACAGCTCAGGGGCAGGAAAAGCGGATCGGAGAGGAGGAAGGTTGGAATTGTGCTCGCACTGTAGTATGATAGGTAGAGTATTGGGCTGTAAACAGAACTCGCATTCGGCAGGAAACGACCGCGAGTTTCCGTTTTAAACGTAGCGCGTTTATCGGTCTGGAAGCTTGCCATGGCCTGTCGCTGAAGAATGACCCGTGATGAACTGCAGGTATTTTCGAGAGACACGACACAGGGATTTTAGAGCACCACTGTCCTGTCTCTTCTTTCCCCGTGTTCCGTAGTTCGGGTTGTTTCCCTCCTAATTGTAGGTCACTAGTGCTCCGCGTACCCGATCCGGGTCAGGGCGGCGGCAGGGGGCGGGTGATTGAAGAAGGTTAGACCCTTTCAAAGTGCATGCAATTTTTCTTCCTGCATGTCTCAGGTCGGGGCGCTAACTTGGCTCATGAACGCGAGAGTGGTGAAAACTGGCGTGAGGACTACCGGCAGCTGTCGACGTGGCGATAAATTGGCCCCCGTCGACGTCCCTAGGCATACCGTCAAGTTGCACAAGCCTTTGCGTCTGCTGGGAGCAAAGTTATTGTATGACCCTTTCATGTCCCACCGTGACTATATGTCATCCACGAGTCTCGCCGTGAGTGTGGTCTTTGTCGGACGCAAAAACAAACGGTCAACGTTTCTTGAAAGCAGCTTAACAACATGGCAGGTTTCTTCGGGGCAAACGCCGTAAGGCTTTGCACAAGTGTATCCCCCCAACCTCCTCACACACTCGCACACACACTGTCTACTTGCCAGACTGAAATATGTGACAAAACTTCAAGCCGAATCAGTAAACTCAGGCTTCCTCGCGCCATCTTACTCGCCGCGGCGGCTGAGTGGTTAAGCCGTTGTGCTGCTGAGCCCAAGAACGCGGGTTCGATACCGGCCGCGTAAGCCGCTTTTCTGACGGGGGCGAGAGGCGTAAACTTCCGTGTATTGGGATTTCGGCGCACGTTAAAGATTCCCGAATGGTCTGATAAATGTGTAGCCTTCCACGGCACACCTGATGTGCCGGGTGAATTTTCGCGGCTCTTGACATCTCCCAAAATTTCAATTTGAAGCTAGCGCCCTCTTGAAAAAGGTGGCCTCCAAACAAACCGAAGAACGCGGACATATCTCGGAACGCTTCCGATGCCAGCTGGTGCTGTTTTGCTGACCAAATTACAGACTTATAATGCTGCTCCCATCGATCCCATTTACATTTAACTATACCGTGATCGTGCTGTATAAAACACATAAAAAGAACATAATTAAACTGAACTGTGCACTGCCAATTTTCGCATTCCTTTCAAAGCGTCCACTATCCCGTAGTGCTTTTCGACGGCTTTCACCCCTGTGTCTGGGATATCAATACGACTCGAGGCCATAGAAATCGTCTCTAGACGCAGACGGGTGTCTGGTAATGGGACTCCGGGGAGGTCGGTGGCAGGCGCTGACCTGGGGACGAATTCTAGAAAAGGAGGGGAGGGTCATAATTTTCAGTTTGATTCTGTTCCGACCAGCCCCTCCATCCGGACTTTTCTAAACCTGGGTTGGATGTGACTATGTAAATATTGAGGAAAAAGCGTTGCAGGAGAGACCCGTTTCTGCCACTACCCTCCCACTTTTCAAGATCTACCTAAGGTGGGAGAACCAATGCCATAATAAGGGATGACAGAAAATTACTCTGGTAAATAAACGCTGCCCAGGAATAGAATGGGAGACGTCGTGCTGGTCTACAGAACGGCTCTGTCTGCCAAGCCACTGCGGCTAGCTTGCTTGAATTTGTAACCGAAATCTTCTCTGTGAAAAATCTGATCTCTTGGGATCTGCGACATAGCCATGTTTTCCGGCCGTAGTTGAAAATAGGTCCCAGCCGAATCGGTAAGCATGTGTTGACAATCCAGACGAGCCGGTCTGCTACGCTAGGCGGCACATTTTCTTGGCGGGGGCTTTTATTCTACCTTTCTTTTTGGTCCGTTCCATAGGTTTTTTCTATGCGGACACTCGAAAAAAAAAAAAGAGAAGCTTCCTCCGTGCTTTTGGAGGACGCCAAATGCGTCTCTCACCCATGAGCTAAGCATTCTGTGTAATTAAAAAAAAATATTGGTCGTTTCTTTTTACCTTTTGACCACGTCTTTTCGTCCCCTCTGCCGGTCTTTTCTCCCCCCTTCGAGATACGTCCCCGTTCCCCTCAAGCTATTTCTATTTCAAGCCGTTCTGCTTCCGTATGGTTTGTTTCACACTAGACCGCCTTTTTCTACTAAGACACTATGCACGGCGAATATTTCACTACGGGCTTAAACTTCGTACTGCACTCTTCAAAAAGGCTGGCTGGATTCGTATGACTTAATTAAATACTTTCCCGAGATATCTGAAGACAAGGCAGTGCTTGATGTAAGTGCCGTAATCTTTTCAACGCCCATCCGTGTAATGATGTTGAAGTGTTGAACACCATTTCACCACCTGCGCGTTATTTTTGTCTTTTGCGAGGTTAAAGGGCCCATGAAGACAAAAAAAAAGTTAGTTTTATTCAAAAGATTTGCTGTTTTATAGTACCCTTATCGCTTGTCCAGCAGCAAACGATGCTTTATTCACTGAGACATTAAACAATTTAAGCCAAAATATCAATGCCCCCGCTACACTGCATATTTCGTGACGTCATATGGGCAGGTACCTAAAACGAAATGGATTAGGTTGACTAAGGCTGCCGCTGTCTGCAAAATACCCCTTGGGTTACCGTTCGCCTGCCAAGATGGCGCAGCGATACCGCTCAAAGACCACTGCTCGCACTCTGCGTTTGGCCCGATTTGTATGCCTGCCGTATTTTATTACGCAATGTTGCCCTTGCGCCAATAATCAACACGTACAGTCGGCAAAAGGCTTGTCTATAACGCTCGAGCGGCGTGCTCCGCACTGCTTGGGAGACATCTAGTAATAACGCCTGGTTTGAGGCAGGCAGAATGTGAGCATGCGCGGCCCATATCAGCGGGATGGCCGTGTCCCCTCTCGTTGTGCCCGTCGCCGTGGCTTCCGTACCTTCTTTCGCTGTGAGATGCGCTGCCTGCGGAGCAGGGCCGGGAAACAAAAGTAGCGGAGCGTGCGCTGCGCGAGTTTCCTGTCAGTGCTAGCTTTCTTTCTACTAGCTTTCTACTAGCTTTCTACTAGCTAGTCAGTACTAGCTTTCTTTCGCCAGCATTCTTACTGCTATAAAAACAATTTAGTCTAAATGTAAGCGCGAATAGTTCGTTCTGAATGCTTATAATCCCCGTTAAATTTGCGCTGTATTTTGTCAGCCTGAGCCAATCGCAACAAGCGGCCCATATATAATACCTCGTAAGTTTAGTGCTGCACACAAAGCGAACTTTCGCCCTCAATATTAGCTGTGCGAAAATGGGTTGCAATAAAGTGAATAATTCCAAAATATCACTTTTGATAAAAAAAAAATGAAGGAAGCTCACACTAACTCGTAAGACTTGAAGGTAGCGAAGCTGTACGCAACCTTCACGACCATCACGAATGTTTAAGTCCACGATTGGAACCGATCTGCTTCCTCGCTGCAGCATCATTGTTGCTAGAAGTGCTAGCTTCTTTAGTTTTTTTATAATGATTGGACATCATCTTGGAGGGGCGTACGCTATGACGTGTCTTTCTCTTTCCGAGCAAGTGTTGCCACGATTGCGGCGAACGCTGGAGTTTTTTTTTTTTTCTCAAATAAAGTTTATTCATCATCATCATGCCAATTCTGGCCAATCTCCCTAAGCGTGTATGCTTGGCTTGACAAACGTGCGCAGGGGACGCTGGGCGGTCGTCGCGAGGCACTCACACACGAGCACTAGACATCTTTTTAAAGACGATAGTCTTTCTTGGGCTACTTAATCCCAGAAATTTTGGCCTGTCTGAATGTCTGTATGTCTGTCTGTCTGTCTGTGACCCGATTCCGCCACCCGGCCAAAGTAAATCAAGGCCTGCGCAATAGTCTTATATAGTCACAGCTAAATCTGCCCGTCTAAGTCCGGTGTAATGTTTACACTTGTCAACATTGTTGAACAAGAACAAGACATTACGCAAATATAAGACAACAAAATAATACACAAGTGATATTTGCAGTGCTCTTTTATAAAAAATCATAGATGCTTGATTTTTGCGACATGAAATAATAAATCTACTGCAGAAAAAAAAATTCATTCCGCCGTCGCCTGGTGTCGCCCGCGCCACTATAGCTTCTGGCGGCATTTAAAAAAATGAAGCGGCAACAGTTACGAAAGGTTCCACTAGATAGGCTCCACGTTCTGCTTGGAACGCACGTGGACTAGGGAAACGCGGTACTATAAGCATTGAAGTAGGGCGCCTCAATTCACGCGATTCTTCGCCGTACGGCAGCGCTGGCATCGATGCACCCGGCCTGTAGCAGTGGTACGCGGTAAATTTAAATAGACTTGAGCAAAACTTTAGCGAGTTTACCTTGAGAGGAGCGCGACGGAAGAGGAACAGCATGAGAGGTGAGCGGGAAAGCGAAGGGAGGCATTTACTTGGCAAAAGTCGACGGAAGGCTGTCGTCTTTTGTCGACATTTGCAACGAAAGGAGCAGATACGCGGCCAATTTTTTGGTTTTATTAACTGCCGGGCTGCTGCCGCGAGACCCGCGCTCACGTGCGCGCGCTCGGCAATTTCCTGGTATTCTTAACTGCGGACACAAAAAATTACGATTTGCTAAACAGCTTCGCTGTTAAAAGAAAACTGTTAAAATAAAAAAATAAAAAAAAAGAAAACAGAAAAAGAAAAGGTTTTGTTTGCATGGTACCATTAAGGACCGGCGCGATTCCCCACTTTGAAGCAAAGTCAACGAGCAAACGGAGGAAGATGTTGGGGCACGTACACTGGCCAGTTTCGATGGCGTTACTTCCGGCCACCACGGATCACCCCATTTTCCAAGTACTTACGTGCTTGTGTTGATACGGGTCACTTGGTTATTAATTTCGGCATTCTAAAAGCGACAACTCTACATGGACTCCAGCTTCATGGCATTTTTTGTATTTTACATGGCAAATAAAGAAGAACCTCAAGAACCTTTACCGAAATTACATCTCGTGCCTATTTCTACGTGCTGTATAAGTAGGGTGAAAACTTGTACATTAGAAAACTGGCGCTTAAACATAGTGGGTGAAAGAAGAAAGTAGACAGACGCAGCGTAGTGTCTGTCTTCTTTCTTCTTTCGACTTTAAGCGCAATTCTTCCCAGCTTCATGTCGTTTGAGCATTGCTCCTTATGAAACAACCCTGACTGTCAGTCCGCCTCAGGCAAGTTTGCCCCGGCGCACAAACACTCAAAATACGATAGCTGGTATTTTTGTCCAGGCTTAAGTCTCTCTTTGGCGCTATTTGTTTGCTCAGGAAAAGAGTGGAAGAAAAAATGATGAGCCATTCCACTCCGTGAAGGTGGAGGACGAGCGAAGGTGTAAAGACGTGACACAGAGTTTTGAACATAGGTACGAACATATTTAATGTGGGCTATGTAATTACGACAAGCAAATGAACCTCTGTGTAATGATAGAGTCGTTGTAGCGGTCAATTGTAGTATAATTTTTGTTGAGAAAGTTGTAACGAAACAAAATTTACAGCCCTTTTCTGTAACCATACTCCACCCGTAGATGCCCGTGCATTGACAGCAAACGGAAATCCTGTGACGTTTCACTGTGAAATGACTGATTATGACAACTGCGTTAAACTCGTAGTTACGATAGATCCGTCTTAGCGGCCGATTGTCATATAATTCTTCTCGGGAAAGTTTTGATAAACAAGAGTTACAGCCGTTTTCTACTCAGCATTGGGGAAAATGTTCGCTTTGCCGCAAAGAGTGTGAAAAAGGCACGGAACCATAGCCATGTAAAGATTCGCTTTGAAATGTTCAAAACGAACGTAATGCAGTTATTTAGCATTAGCTTTCCTTCTAACTTCCACCTACTAAGGCATAAACTTATAACTATCGCTCACCAGCATAAAACAGCAACGCTAGAACAGTTTCTCTCACTACTAACTGAAGACACGCACGCACACACACACACACACACACGCACACACACACACAAACACGCCCGCACGCACGCACACACTCACAGAGAGAGAGAGAGAGAGAGAGAGGAGAGAGGATACATTATAGAGAGAAGAGAGAGAGAGAGAGAGAGAGAGAGAGAGAGAGAGAGAGAGAGAGAGAGAGAGAGAGAGAGAGAGAGAGAGAGAGAGAGAGAGAGAGAGAGAGAGAGAGAGAGAGAGAGAGAGAGAGAGAGAGAGAGAGAGAGAGAGAGAGAGAGTATGGTCTTTAATGGTAGTGGTGAGGTTAGCCTGGCAAAGGCACCTAGTTCGCTACACCAGATGTATGACAAAAAATGAATTTGATGAAGTGATGACGATGACTATGACGACGATATTGCGCATGCTGATGTAACCTCGTTTAGAGAGTCCTATCATGTCCTGTACTTCCCAGGAAAGTCACTAGAGCTTTGGCGCTCGGGATGCTCGTTTAGAATTAGGTCAGGGGCCTAGCACGTAATTAGTTTTAGTCTTTTAGAGAGCGGCTGGCCCAGGGACACTAAGAGGGACGTCCTAGATGCCGAACACCATGCACATTCACATATATCGCGAGAGAACATGTGTATGTCCTTGCAGGAGTGGTTCCGTTTTCACAGGAAACCATGAGCCTTTTTGGCTTCGACCGCCCACCCGTGAACAGGAACTTGATTTTGCTGCCTTCCCCGCAGCATGAGTACACTTGCTGTGAAGCACCCTTTGAAGACTAGCCTCGATGCACGAAACATGTCGGCAGTTCATTCCTTGAAAGGGTGTTTCACAGCGAGTGCGCTCACCCTGCGGAGAAGGCAGCAAAATCCAGTTCCTGTTCACGGGTAGGCGGTCGAAGCCAAAAAGGCTACAACAACGCCAACTTTGTGAAATAATCGCGAATTTCATGTTTGAGGAAAATATTTTTATTCCAGTAGATAAATCATACATACCCGATTAAACTGTGCTGGTAAAATGCAGTGGTATAAATACAACACCAATTGTGCCTGCTCATATGGCAGACAAAAAATGCACTGACGATCACTATACTCCCTAATGCGAACTTTGAGCGCAGCGCGAACTGCACTCATCTCGGTCACGGCGCATATCTCCTGCGTCTCAGTTAAGTTGTTTGCCTATGTACCTTGTGTTCATAGACACTGTCGTCGCAAATGGGCTTTTAGTGACGATATGGCCACTGTGAGCCTAAATCAGCCCAAAATAGAGAAAAAAAGTGACGCCGAGTGAAAGCGAGGACTTCCGGGCAGTAGACCACCCTTGCATTTGGTGTTTCAGGCATCCGAATTGGCGCTGCCGCTTTTCAGGCACGTCATGCGACTTTCCCATTGGCAAATGAATCACCCTTGGGTTCTGTACTCTCCCTTTTGGCTGGAAGTTGCAATCTTTGCAAAAGTCTACTCTGACTGGCTTATAGTTTCATCATAAAAGCTGAAAACCAATAAGAATAGGGTTTTCTGGCACCAGACTAGTACGGCGGCGTCGGGAAATGTCAAGAATAGGTCCCCGGCAAGCGATAAACGTTCAGAAACCTTCAGGGTTGCCAGGTGTATTGAATAAAAAATACCGTCATATAGGCCACCAAAGTATCAAAAAATCAATCGCGAGGATGCTCAGTGGCTTGTGTAGTGCAAAAAAGACCCACCTTTCTTGATGGCCCAGCAGTAAGCATAGCGTTGATCACAAGTTTTTTTTTTTTTTTTTTTTTTTTGCGATGTTAGCGACATAACGTCATCCTTAGAACGTACGCTTGAGCTGGGCTTCAAACAGTGGCGGTCACAAGGAGGAGACAAAGGAGTGGGGGCAAAAAAGGCGACACCCCTTCCCCCGAATATACGTCATCGGCTTCGTTTTTTTTTTTTTTTTTTAATTTCAGCCCATTGCAAGAACGTCGGGGCGCGATGATGCTATGCATCACACTGTAAGGGAGAGTCCTAAATGCGCGTAATGCTGGTATTTAGCGCGAATAACGTCAAAATGTACTGATTGAAGTGAGTGGGTGTTTTTTTTTTTTTTGCTTTTATCTTCTTTGTGCCGCTGTGGGCATCGAGAGGGAAGTTGACGCCTTTGCCGGCAAAGAAATGGTTTTCTAATGTATGGCGAATAGATGGCCGTTTTCGCAACCGAATCAGCATCGAGTAGTATTTAAAAGCACTATTTTGTTCCTTTGGGGTAATTCCGGTCGTGCCGCTTACAAATGATTTACAGCGTCTGCTTTATAATATGGCTACTGCTTTCAGCTTTCCCCTAGTTAAAACGTCAAAACCGAAGCATATTATTGGGATTGCGATTACTACACTTTCTGTATCGTGCAATGCGTGGGGCTTTCAATGCACTGATTTTATATCCATACAAAGCCATCGCAGTCGTACCACCTTAAAACATGGTAGCAGTAGTCAGAACCGTACATACAGGAGGCGGAGAGGGTGGTGGTCAGCAACCGCAACAACCTGCGCAGTTTTTTTTTTTTTTTTTCCACGTTAAAGATCTCCAGGTGGTCAAAATTACTCCGGGGAGCCCTCCTCTACGGCAAACACGGATAGATTCGGTGCGTAAAAACCCTCAAAATTTCAATTTTTGAATAATATTTTTGCCTACCTTAGTCCCCTTCCCCCCCCCCCCCCCCCCTTCCGTCACAAAAGTATTGCCAGCTTTCCTCTGGCTTCAAAGCAGCAGGGGCAAGAAGGTGGTAGGGCTGAGAAGAGCATAGTGTCGGTGGAAGCGCGCCATGTCGTCTCCTGCGTTCGTCTCGCCGACGCCATAAACTAGGGTGCACTCTGGGGAGCTCTGTTTGCATTGCGCAACTTTGGAGGGGTGATGGTTCATTGCCTAGTCGAGCGCTCGTCCCACCGGGCAGCCAACACGAAAACCCGACGAGAGACGCTAGAGCGTAAACACAGTTTCGGCGCAGCACAGCTGTGCTTGCACGCTGTTCCTCCGGCATTTGGGTAAAATATTGATAGGTGGAATAGAGACAACGGATTATTTTGGATAAAAATTTCAAGTACTTGCCTTTGGCATGAAAAGCTCGCTGTTTGGGTGGTTTCCATCCCCCTTCGCTTCCTTATAAAATACATGTCAAATATTTGCTTCAGACTACGGCAGCCAACAGCGCTTAAGAAGGACTGCGAGTTGGGCGTGTTGGTAAAGGTTCATGTTGGGAAAAGCGCCAACAATCAGTACTTGCACAAGGAAGAAGCTCCGTCCGTAGCGCTCCGTCCTGTCTTCTTCCTTGTCCAACTATTGTTCGCGCTTTTCCCAACATGAACAGAGCTTGTTAAGCACTGCTGACCGGAGCATGCCAAAATAAATAAATAAATAAATAAATAAATAAATAAATAAATAAATAAATAAATAAATAAATAAATAAATAAATAAATAAATAAATAAATAAATAAATAAATAAATAAATAAAAGTCCATCGCAAGAAATGGTTCTTGTCAAGTAATAATTTTTATTTGTAGAAGCAATGAAGGCATGTGAGCGTACAAAAGAGAGGTTTGGCTGTTTTCCCTTTTACAATTTTCCCCTGTGACAATTCCAACACCCCTTTCCCCTAAAACCGATCGGGGGAGCACATGCGATTGCTGTGAAAGATTCTACTCCAGTGGGGACCGTTATGCCTAAGTAACGACTTCATGTAGAATTCTGGACAATGCGCGCACACTTACGCACCGGCAGCAGAGTTGTCACGCTGTTTCAGTACCACATTTTTCCGCGAGTGCACTGGTAGTTAGTTTTATTTGACTGTGAAATTTATTTTTACCTCCCGTCTGAAAATTCAGCACGTTATTTGATTTAAGATAACAGTCATGTTTTAAATACATTGAAGTTTTATATGGATTATTAAAAATGAGGAGATAAAACACAATAAAGGGCGCATGTGATTTTTACTGGATTCTTTTACTGTGACTTAATGCCGGGTATACATGTAAGATTCTGGCTGTCCTAATGACTGAGCGAGATATGCTGTTGCAATTCACAAACACGCGTAAACAAGTGCAACGCACGTGCCAACGGAAGTGTACTTGAACTTCCTTCTTCCAAAAATGAAAACTTCGTCCTCAGCCATATTTCTCGTTTACATACCTTCTGGATGGCCAGAATGAGGACGGGCCCTCAAACCCGCAGCTCACTGAGCCACTGTGACCACACACTGTGCAACCGTCCACAATAACGTTAAACAAAAATGTCTCTGCACAACAGTGGGTCGAACAGCGGTTATGGCTGCATGCTGCAGAAGTTTTAGCTCGTTTGTGACTGTTGGGACCGTGCCGTCGGCTGGCCCTGGTTCGCCGGTAGTTTTCGAGCGCTGTGCATGACGCTGTGTGTGCCCTGGCTGCGTGCGTTGTGGCCCGCTAAGCGACCTTTGGCGCAGTCCGGCGATGTCCTGGAGCTGCGCATCCAGGAGCTGTCTCCCGAGATGAGCGACGTGGGCAGCAGCTACGAAGAAGCACTCCACCTGCAGCAGCAGCATCGGCAGGTGCTCCAGAAGCTGCAGGTACGTGGCTCTCCCGCCAGCTGGCCACTGCTTACTTTCAAGGCTCGTTTACACTGCGGGCTTGCCCCGGAACAGCGGAGGTCCAGGGGAACGGGGAGTTCATGGTTCGAAGTTCACGCCGATGAAGACGTCGCGTCATTCTAGACATTCGGTATTCTAGAGAAAGCTATCGGAGAGGCTCGTACTGGCAGCGGGGACACCGACGAAATCGGCTTCCTTTTTGCTCCACAAGCTGCCTCTATACGAAAAAAAAAAAAAAAGAAAAGAAAAGGTAGGCAGGTCTTATACTTCTGAACATTATGGCTACGCAACGTTTAAAGCCCAGAGGTTCGGTCCGGATGGAGCGATTACCTTTTCGTGCGGGTCTCACTTCACTTCTCACTAGCGTAATGAGAGAAATTAAAGTTAGGGTGATGATCCCGCCAGCCAGAGGAACGGGATCAACAGTGGGAAGAAGGCTCTCTACTAGTCATAAAAGACGCTCATTCTACTTTTCACAAGTGTGACGAGTGAATGAGGAGCTGATTTGCTGCCAGGCTCCCCACTACGCGGGAGGAGGAGGGCAAGGAGGAGGAGTTTTATTAGGAGCCAGATTGCAACTCTACTGGGATAGAGACGCACACCACACGACATCTCCGGCAACCGCCCTATTGTATGTAGTTCTAGGGAATTAACATGAATTCATGTGATCCTTTGTTTGGTTCTCTTCTGCTTCAGTGGGAAAGAGAACTGAGTTTGCTTGCGCCTTCCATGTTTTTCATGTTCTGGAGAATGCATTGTTCGCCTAATTGGTCCGCAAAGCTAAACTTAAAAACGTGTTAGCATTAAAGGGAAGGAAATACTGCAGCCGTGTCCGCCCTGCCAACCTTAGGTGTTTCTGCGTTTTCTTTAGAGAACAGCATTTCTTCATGTTTTAATGTTCCGAACATACGTTATCGGGCAGAGAAAGATGAGTTCAAGCAACCCAAAATATGTACAAGTAGTAGGCACCTGTTTGATCTATTTCTACTCTGTGCTTCATCCTCGCAATATTTTCTTGCAACTGTGCGAACACTGCTTGACGCTCCGGGGCTGGAGTACCTTTCGAACACGTCGGGTTGTGGCACCGCAAGACCCGAAGTGTCAGCCACGGCGTTTACCATTTCTCTGTTTCCTGGGCACGCAGAACAAGCAGAGTCCCGTGGAGGAACTCCTGAGCCAAGCGGATGAGCTGATCGCCAACCAGAAGCCCAAAGCACAGGTGCGTTGCAGCACACCAGTCTGACGTAGCTGTCACCAAAAGAAAGAGGGAGATACAGAAAAATTCCCAGTCATAGGCCTGCTTTCAGAGCTGCTTTTTGTGTGTGCATGTTTTGTCTGTTGGTGCTTTTTAAGGCACTTAAAAAATCCGCTTTACATAGCTGTTTCGTTAACCGCATGATGTAATAGTTCAACGACATAGTACGCACGTCCACGCCACTTCTACGTCACTTGTGGTATACCTGTTGCATCGTATTCAACAATGAAATCATTAAAAAATTACGTTGCGTGCTTCCGAAGTAGTTCTGTGTGCATCTGCTCTTTCTTGCGGCTAAGGATAAATGTGATGACGCACACTTACTCTCAGCTGCAGGTTTTGGTATGATTAAAAATCAGTGACAAACTTGGATACCCCTGTGTAGAGCTATTCACTGTGAATGCAAATACATTGAGTGCTTTCATACGCATAAGGGTTTCTCTTTTTTGTAAGTATAATGCCTGATTTGCTGCTCTAGGCCCTCCCACAGGCAAAGCACAATTTCGCTTACATCTTGAATTTTTGTAGCAGTGCAGTGTCAGCTCTGTAATGAAGATCCCGTGCACGTGCTAGAACGTTACGGAAGCTGGGAGCAGAAAAGTAGTTTCAGAATAAACCTACAAACCGATTGTATGTATTTAAGGCATGTCGTCTTGTTGGCATCGCATTGTGAGGTAAAAAGTGAATCGTTTAAAGATTACGTAAAGCATAGGAACGAACTAAGCAAACTGTGGCTTTTTGCCCCCGTGTCAATGAGGCCTGATGAGTACGGTAAACTCATATTGAACCCCGCATGTGTGTAATGGCCAGCGATTTTCTAGGTCCTGTGCGACTGAGAAGATCATGCTGCATAGTTATGAAACCACGTGCGAAGCACAGTAAACCTCGCTTGATCTGTGTGCTGTTAATTATGTAATCCGCACATCCGTTAACCCACACCTGTTCATTCATGATTTGTCCAACGTGACTGCATTGACAGGAAAAAGTGTAAATTCCACGGGCTCTTTTTAGTTTCACGCGCACTGATGGAAATAAACTTAACAAGACAAAACCGTCTAAACGCTTGAGTGACAAACTTTGGCAGCGAGCAATGGTTACCAATAAGACCGCTGACCGAAATCTCCGACCTTTCTTAGGCCGTCGCTTGAGAGAACACGCCGACTAGCGTGTAAGATGATCAAACATCACACGGAAGATTCGGACGCATCTCATCCCACGAGAAACATTTAGTACTTCACCAGCAAACATTAAGCTCTAGGTTGTTTGGCGCGTCGCAAAGGCTGTTGTGTCCTCAACGCGAATTTCTGGTTCTCGTGGCAGGTGTATTCGGCGATGGCGCACAACCTCGGCTTGGCGTGGAAGAACCTCAACGCCCAGCTGGAGCACCGTAGCATGGTGTTGGACACCGCCGTCCAGTACCACGCCGCAGCTAAAAAGGTGAGCGGACACCACAGGCGCCTGGCACTCCGAAGCTGCTTACACCTCCTGCCTGCTCCCCCCCCCCTCTCCCCCCCCCCCTTCCCCATTCTGATTTGGGGAGTAGTAGAAGTAGTAAACAACGTTTATTTATCACGTGTACTCCCAGTTTTCGTCTTACGCAGAAAGGGGGAGAGAGAATATGGAAGTTAGGAGGGAGGTATACACAAGGAGAGTTTTAGCACCAGGCGAAGCAAATGAAACGCTGCCCCCTCACTATATAGCATGCTTGTATAGCATGCTTGTAATGAGCATGCTATACAAGGTGCTCTTTTAGAGCTATCAGAATAAAAAAAATGGCAATAGAATTAGCTGCAGGTTCGTTTCGTTTTGTGTTTAAGGGACATCGGCTTGCATAATGAGCGAAACAAAATGATTATTTGTATAATTAATCGATCAGAGAAGGTAATCGAAATAAAAATACCTTTTTCCACTGATTTACCGGTGTAATGGAGCTTGGTTTAAGTGTGGGCGAGTCCGGTTTGTTTGCTACAAGAAATAACAGTTCTGACCCCTCATAGAACGCTGTTAACACGCAGCGTCTTCGAGACGTAAAAAAAGCAACAAGTGCTTCGCCGCAGGCCCACCAAACGTGCCAGTCATTACGTTACTCCTGAACAAAAATTGAACCGCGGTTGAGCCATTGGTGGATACGTACTCACCAGGTGGCAGCAACGCGTGCCAAATTTTGTCAAAATGGTTCGTCATGCGGAAGTCAGGGCGCCTGGTTCGGGCTTCCCGTGCATTGAAAGTTATCAACTCAGGGTACTTAGATCGGTGCTGAATTTTTCTGTCTAAGCATCCAATGGGATTTGCCCGCCTTTAAAGTGGTCTCAATTGGAACCAAGGCCCATAAGTTACTATTAGAAACTGTTG